>AWOL01S0044574.1:0-54011 GCA_000715115.1 Nicotiana otophora | reverse complement strand
TGTATTTGTAAATAATAATAATTCTGCGAAATATAAATTATCGTAATGAAACAGTAAATCGTATTCGAGCCCACTGAATTCACAGTGTTTCCTTAAGGAATTTAATCCCCTCCTAGTACCCAAGGTTATGGATTATTTCCTCCCAGGATAGAACGAATCACACACTGGTGTAGCGGTACTTCAAACCCCAGTGTTTCAGCGAACACAAAGTTCGGTAGCAAATCACACTTACAGTTGCTTTGTTTGAAATTAAAACAATGCAGAACAAAGGAGCAGAAACTCAGAAAATCGTATGGAAATGCTGAGAGAAGGGAGTGCAATGTATAGCCAACGTTTTTCAGTTTTTGCTGTTGGTGTTGTTGTTGTGTCTTTCTTCAACAGCTGCTGCACATATTTATAGCAGTCAGCCTTGAAGATAAACGACCCTCCACCCTCCATGGTGGAGCATGCACTAGCTTGTTTGTGGAGCAAACACTTGGCCATGGTGGGAAGAGCATTAGGCGGCTGCTATTGCAGCTTGTGGTCAATACACGGATTGGAACATATCCGTCACAAATGCGGATAATCTTACGTTAATATTTACTATTAACAAATAAATTTGGTCCAAAAATTTAATCAATCAATCGATCATTTGATCAAATCCGAAGCCGAAGCCGAAGCCGAGCCCAGCGAGCGGCGACGACGGCGCGAGGCTTGCTTTCTTCTTAACTCTTTAAGAGTTACAAGAAGAGCAATTATATATATACCCACCAATAATCTTTTCCTCTTCCAATATGGGACAATGTCTCATTGTCAAGAGGGGAAAACTTAAAATTTTACTCAAAAATTTTATTTTCCCTCCATTTCCCATTCACCCTCATTTTAAGACTATTTCATCTTAAATAAAAACCTCAACACCTATTAATACGGCAAAATGAATTATTTCCTCAACAAGGAAGAAGAGCAAGCATTAAATATATGGTTTAATCTTTAGCTAACAGACTTGTAAGAGTTTCTATCAATATATGGTTTCTCATTAATCTATTACTTAGGGAAGTCACAGTTGAACTTGCTTCTTTTGTGTATTCTCGCTTTTATTTCGATGTAACAACCCTCATACTCTCTCCAATTAATTACTACTTTGTTTGGTGAATATTGGATATCGTGTGCTCACTCTACTACTCTCTCCCTTCACTTTTACTTGGCATGTATACTAAAAATAAATTTTTATTTTTACTTGTCACTTTATGGATATCAAGAGAAGACAATTTTTTTTCCTGTTATACCCACAGTATTTATTACTCATTTCAAATCATTTTCTCAAATCCAATAAAATATGCATCAATTAATATGGGTATCATGGTAAATTATGCACTTCATTTATTATTTTTTAAGAAGCGCGAAAAGTCAAAACGTGCCAAGTAAAAGTGAACGAAGGGAGTAAAAATTAAAGTCTACTAACGCTAGGAAGTTGGATCACTGAATTGATTATGTTTGTTATACTAATTCTTTGCCGGGATGAAAATAGAGAGTAGTTGACAATTTGGAAGAAGAAGATTATTATTTATCCCATAAAATTCTTTTGAGTATAACTTTTTTACATTATCAAATCACTAAAAAGATAAGAGTTTAGTTTTGCTTACTTGTAGTGTATAGATTTTTTGCACCATTTATTAGATGAAGTTGACCTACGATTCCTTTTGATTTTGCATAATAATCCTAATAAAATAACTCAAAAAATAAAGTAAGAATTATTATAACAAGCTAAATTGCACTGTAAACTTTTGTTTTCATATTAGTATTTCTAACTTAAATCGAAAAAGTAAGTACTGATAAGATAAACGTTTATAATAAATAGGTTTTAGTAACATAAAAAATAAGATAAGTAAACGGCACAACAGGATAAGTATATCCTAGTAGTAATTATTTTACAAAGAATGATATGGTAGCTGAGGAACTTACCCGATGCCAGGAGGAAAAGAGAAAGAAACACACATGAGATAAAACCACTCGGATTCCGTCAAGTCCTCCGGTGACAAAGCTGCCGACGGCCTTCTCGCCGGCTGATTTGACTCGCCGGCGGAAAGTGATTCGTAAAGTTCTCTAAGCTGTTGGCTTCTGTGAAGAGAAGCTTCCTCAGCGCTAACTTCCATTGGCTGCACAGTCTTTCTAGTCTTTATAGCCCCATTGTAATATCCATCTCTCCACACTAACACCCTATGAAACAGTAAAATACATTTCCATATAATATATATTAAGTACTTATCATGTTTTGAATTTGAAAGTGCAATAATTTTATTTAGACAAGGGAAATAATCTGTATTCAATGATAGTGTCCGATTCCGCCTTGAGTTCTCGAGTTCGCAAAATTGAGAGTTAGATATACATTTTATCACAGTCAACTGTCCTACCTTAAAAATGTCTAAATTCTAAATACTCCTTTTTATTCAATAAGATGATTATTCTTGATATCAAAGAAAGACATACCCTTGTAAGGACTTAATTTATTTTCCACCCATATATTGAAATACAAAGTGCGACACAAGTTAGACAAGAGGAAGATTTTTAATTCAATGACAGTGGTGGATTCAATCATGAGTTCAGTAGAATTTAGTTAAAAATAAAATATAAATAGAATTAGATATATATTTCAAAATTCAGTATTTTCGATATCTGAATTTTAAATCGTTCACTATTCAAGGAATTGATCGGGAGAAAAACGTACCCTTGTTGGGAACATAATTGCCAGAAAAGAGTATATGTCCATTGAACCGATTGCACAGCCTTCTGCAACATGGTTTGCATCTGGCTGTTAGGCGGTATCTCCGTCATTGTATATGCAAAGGATGTATACCATAGACAAAAAAATAGCTGATCAAAAAAGTATCAGATATATATATATATAAAGGTATTTTTTGGAATTTGTAAAGAAGAAATGATTACTTGTTTGAAGAGAAGTAAGGGTTTGACGGTGGTTGATTTTGACTGGTTGGTGACTACCAGATGGTTAAGGGCTTTGGTTCTGTGAATGACATGTTTTGTAATTAAGCATATATTGCTATTTATTAGATTTTGTAACCATTGTAAGGTACGTTTTCTAGCGAGTCAGATTTATAGCCAGTTTGGTCAAGTTTCTCAAGAGGCTACAAGTGTTTTTTTTTTTAATTTATTTATTTTTCCTAATTTGAGGTGTTTGACCAAGTTTTTTTGGGAAAAAAAGTGCTTTTGGGAAGAAGGGAAAACAGTTTCTGAGAAGCAGAAAAAAGTAGATTCTTCTCAAAAGTAGAAGCAAAATCAGTTTTGACTTTTCTTCTTACCAAGAATATCTTTAACAAAATATAGTAATTACCAAAATAACCGTTAAACCTAATATTTAGGATATTAATGTATACATATTTCTTATTATTTTTAGGATAACTTTCTAATATATAGTGACCTTAGGGGTGAATGTTTTTATATTTGTTGAATGATTTTTAATATATTTAACTTATATTAAAAGAATTAAGTACTTTTAAATTTTATGTTCATATTTTACTTAAATAAAATGAAAAGATTTAATTATTGCCTGTAATAATAAATTTTTGAGATTATTTATTTACTTATAATATTAATTATTAAGTAAATATTTTCATATCCTTATTCGTACTTTGATACTTAAAAGCACTTTCTGAAAAGCTTTGCCAAATATAAATTATTGATCACAAATACTTTTCAGAATGATTAATCAAACACAAAATACTTCTATCCAAAAATATATTTTTGAAAAAAATATTTCTCAAAATAAGCTGATTTTTCAGTCAATGGGCGGACATGCCAGCAGTAAGAGACGAGACGAAGGTAAGAGGAATGAGTGGGCGTTGGATTTTGAAGTGGTCCATTGGTTATTATACTATTATTAGAATGATATTAAACTACACATTTTTTTACCCTAAGTTGCTTACTATATATAGCGTGTGTCAATATCTGCGCTGGGAAACTCAATTGATGTGAAGAGTAAACTTTCCTAAATGATTAAATACTTTCTTTTAAAAGGAATGAAGGACGGAACACAAAACAATTTTTTATGGTAAGCACCCTCCACTGATGGTAAGCACCCTCCACTTCCAACCAAGAGGTTGTGAGTTCGAGTCACCCCAAGAGCAAGGTGGGAAGTTCTTGGAGGGAAGGATGCCGAGGGTCTATTGGAAACAGCCTCTCTACTCCAGGGCAGGGGTAAGGTCTGCGTACACACTACCCTCCCCAGACCCCACTAGTGGGATTATACTGGGTTGTTGTTGTTGTTGTTGTTTTAATTTGGACATCAGTTTCTTTTTAAAATAAAAGTAAAAATAATTAGAGACTACATAAAAATGCACTAGAAATATAGTAAAATAATTTATAAATAAAAAAATTTAAACATTTATAGTCAAAGAAGCAGTTTCATTGTTTGATTCCTTTTTTTTGTCAACGGAAAATTATATATATTAAAAACTACATTCTAGAGTGCTGGTTAGATGGGGGGTATTGTAATCCCCCCAAAACGGACATGTCTTGATTCAAACCTTATTATTATTATTATTGTTGTTGTTGAATGCATCGGCCACTCTATTCTGATATTAGGAAAGGATGGGTGGCTACTCCACATTGATTCAAACCTTATTATTATTATTATTATTATTATTATTATTATTATTATTATTATTATTATTATTATTATTATTATTATTATAAGGTTGTTGTTGTTGTTGTTGACAACAATATTTTAAAAGGCATTTTTGGGGCGAGACGCACCAAACATGCTCGAGACGATGGTGTGGGGCGAAAGTCTCAAGAGGCGTACGCCCAACAATTCGGAGCGTAAGCCCGAGCATTTGAGGCGCATTTTTGTAGTGAGCCGTAAGCCCCATAAACTTTTTCAAATTAAAACAAAATTTGTTGAATAAGTCCTTCATATAATACCCAAATTTTCAAAAGTCAACTTTTAATTACTCGAAAGTTTTAAAAAGGAACTGAAATGTATTAAATTTAAAAGTTAAGACCTTTTTTTTTACTGATCAAAGCCGTAATTTATGGTCTTTCCCAATTTTTTATCTTGCCCGCTAGTCTACTAATATCTCCCAAAAGTAACAAATATTCAAATTTTTTTACAAATACAAAGACAACTTCATTCTCCTTCATAGCATCAAGTTCAAAGTTCAAATTGCAGGTTGGTCATCCTTTTTGTTCATCCATGTAGAAAACTTTATTCTTTTTGACTCAAGTTACTTGTGCTTGTAAGTAGCGTATAATATATTATTTTGACTAGTTTGTTTTGGGGATGGATCACATCTATATATATATTTTTCACATATTTATAGTTTTCTTCAATTTTTATGCAATTTTACCTGTTTATAAATATTTATTGTAATTATATTATTTTATAAAATATTAAAAATTAAATACCCATGGGGCTTACGCCCCGTGCCTCGGACCTTACGCCTCGCTGAAATATATGTAAAATACCCCACCTTACGCCCACACCTTTAAAAATACTGATTGATATTATTCCCCTTTAGCATTATTTGCACATGGCAGTGGTCTGAGTGGGTCCTAGGGAGATGGTTTACACTAGCCTCAGGGTACTGAGAAATCTAGAAGTCATTAGCAAAACATCTATATATCCTTTCTAAAATTAGACTGCTCTTGTTTTTATATCTTTTGTTGGTCCAGGTGTATTTACTACCCTTGTACCCTAGATCAACTAACTTGCATTCATTAAGGCAATTCCAAAATAGGTTGCTACAATTTGGGTTAATGGGGTTGCCCCCAAACTTATCCCTAGCCTTAAAGACTTCATTGGAGTTCCCACCTATAAACCAATTTCCAGTATAGCTTTTAGAGATAGTAACTAAATTTCCCATAATAGTTTCCTATCAGCTAATATGGTGCTAACATAAATGGTTGAAAATAACTAGGGAGTTTGAGATGGAAGTACTTTCACCATGGCATGGATGCCTTGAGGGGTAGTGGATACCTCATCAACCTGCACACAATCCGCTTTCCATATCATGACAATCCCACATGACAAACCCACGACTGGAGACTGGATGAGCATATCAAAATACAAGTCCTCAGTCAGCTTCTTATGATCAGCCATTTTTGTTTCTAGTAGGACCAACATTGCTAGTTTGTGGAGTTGGGCCATGCCAAAGCAGTGTCTCCTGAACTCTCCATTGTTTCCACTCTTAACATTCCATATGATGTAATTCATTAGGGGTGGTTGCCAGGTGGAGGACTGGTTTCCGTGAGTCTTCTCCATCCCCTGGGGAGGTATCATTGGTTTCTTTTGTATTCTGTTTCTCATATTCAGTTATGGGGTTAGATTCAGAAGTGGTTTGGTCACACCTTGGCTATAGTGGGAGCCCAGACTCAGTCCACATTTGGTAACGGTCCTGGGACACAGGAGCACTAGAATCCCGTTGTTCTCTATACTGAACTCTATCGCCCTGACAGAGTCCAGTAGAAGGGAGTCCGTGTGTATAGGTCCATAAACCGCTCCTTCCGTCTCTGAGGCATTTTTTCCTTTTAGAACTCTAGGGCTCTATTAATCTCCCTTCTATTATTCCCTAAAGGTGGACACTGGCTCTTCTTGACTAGAGCAGAAGACGATGGAGTTTGTTAGGATTGGGGCTCGATAATCGCAAAGGTTGGCGATGCCGCTGGGTCCTCCGCTACTGGATCTGGGAAGAAGGGGATTGATTGGAAAGCTTGGGAGATGAAATTGTTGATCAGTAGGGGGTTTAGATTGGGGTGCATGTTGTCGTTGAGGGTTATTGCCTGCTATAGGCTTGGGCCAAAGGCTTCCAAGGCCTTGTTTAGGGCCTCCACCATTACCCTCGCCAGGTGCGCAGGGTTTTGGACAATTAGGGTGACCGGTTAGTTCCCCAGGGTGAAATTGTAGGCTAAACCTTGGCTTTCTAACTCCACATCCAGCCACGATGTCGGTGAGTAGTCCGGTGGCAGTAGAAGGGATGTCACTATGATGGGAGGCTATTTTTTTTTTTTTTCATTTTTTAGTTTTATTTTACGTTTCCTCTTTGGGTAAAATGGGGGTTATGATTGTGGGCGGGTTCATAATGGCATCGTTTGGTGTCAAGTCTTGATCAATAGAATGGTCATCAGTAATTGCATCTAGTAATTTGGATTTGGAATTAACAAAGTTTATGTTGGAGTGGACGGAGGGTGTCATGCCACCCGAGTTTGGATGATTTCTCAGGTGAGGCACTTGAGTGTCTATGGATTGTAGTGAGGTTTTCACACTAGAGCACTCTGCTAGTAGGGGAGTAGGGGGTATGTAGGTATTGGGGCAGGGGTAATTATTTAGGCTGGGGGGATCCGATTGGGTATAGCCCCCATTGGCCGATTGCCTAAACCAGCATCGCATGTCAGGTGTAGCCCTGGAGTCGGGATAATGATGGGGGCCTCTTGTGAAGCAGCTTGGGCGGGCCCAACTGACTTGTCCGTAACAGTTCCATCAGTCCATCCCCGCTTTTCTTTTGGAACTATACTTGGGCTACGGTCTTGTGGGTTAGGCTATTGGGGAGTGAGGGGTGGGAATATATTTGTTCATTGGGCCACTGGGCCCGTTGTAGTTATTTGCTTGTGCACTATTAGATTTTGAATTATATTCAAAGTTTTTAGTTTTCAGAAACTTACCCGAAATTGTATCGAACATCTTTACCTGGATCTTTTGTGCTTTTTTGTGCATGATGTTGTTCATTTTTATTTCCTGCTCCACTGTTCCTTCCCTTCGTGGATTGGTGGCTGGATTTCTTCCATCTAGGGAAGATTACTGTCTTCTGTCCATCGTTATCATCCTTTTTGGTGTGCATTTATGAACTTTTAGGAATTTCTTGTGATGGTGTTGGTGCAACTTTCTTGAACTTGCAATTTTTTGTCGTGTGGCCAATCCTTCCACATGTTGTACACAAAGTCCCTTCACCTTTATAGATCACTGATTGTTTGTGACCTCCTATGATGATTGTTGTTTCCACCGGGATTTCAAGCGGTACTTGAATACAAATGCGTGCATATCTTCCCCTTAGTGTGGAGGATGTGCATGGATCGATTTTTCACAGTTTGCCAAGCTTTCTCCCAACTTTTTCTAGTATTTCTTTATCATAGAATTCAGTTGGTAGTTGCGGCAGACGAATCCAAATGGCCGTAAAAGATAATGTAGCTTCTTGTGGGACGAATTTTGATTCCCATTTGCATACTGATAGGAAATTCCCAGAAATGAACCACGTGCCTAGATGTAGTGTCTTAGCCATATTTTCATGTAGATCAAATTTGACAATGAAGAAATCCCATCCAAGGTCAATCAAGATTAACTGTTTGAATGGTTTCCAGAGGTCAATTAGTTTAGATCGAAGATAATGGTGAGGCATTCTACATCCAAAGACCTTTGTGATCATTGAAAAGCGCCATAGTTGGTATAAACATTTATTGTCTTCCTGTGAGAGGGCAATTGAGCCTTCAATACCTTTTTCTTTGTCATCTTTGATGATTTGGGAGGGTTCCTCATCGTAATACTCTGTTTAGCTTACTGCCTGATTGTCGAGTAATATTTCCTTGTATGATTGTGTTGATGCTTCTTCCATATCTATTTGGTTATTTTTATCCGGTGGGACAATTGGTGGTGTAGTGGTTGTATCCATGTAGGTAGTCTAGAGGGAGGGGTGTCTTTCTCTTTCTAAAGGATTCTAAAATGGGAAGTTTTTGCGTGGGGGATTCTTCATTATTTGATTCCACACAATAGTAAAATTGTCACATAAAATAAAATAGACGGATTAATAATTATTAAACATAAAACAGCAGATACTCCTAGTTGCTAAAAATTTTACTTCACAAGTGATATATGTTTAAACTTATAGTGGTAAGCTTTGAATCTCATTTTTTAAAAATTTACATTTAATAAGTTGCATGACTAATAATGATATAAAGATTCACTAGTGCTATTTGTACATTATGGCCTTTTACAATTTATAATTTAAGAAAATGATATTTTTAGATCTCTTATGTGTAAAAGACAGATCTCTTACGTGTAAAAGTAAATCTCTCATGTATAAAAGAAAAGAGGTAGGGTTATAAAACTAAAAATAAGTTTGTAAAGAGCCACAAAATCAATTAACCAATATTAAATTTACGGAAGTTATTTTACAAAATGGTGAATTTACAAAATTCATCAATTCACTTAGATTTAATTTACGAAAAAGGGCTAAAAATATCTGTATCGTTTGGTAAATGGTTTATATTTGCCTTCCGTCCATCTTTTGGTTGCATATAACGTTACGTCATCTTTCGGTCTATAAATATCCTTGCAACTAACGAAATATTGTGTGGTCCCTTTTTTAATATGTTGACATCATTTCACTGGGACACGTGGCACCTTAGTCCAGATTGTGTATAGCGTATTTTTAACCCTGTTCCGTTTAATTTATCACTTTATACCTAAATCCGAGGTGGGTAAAATTCAATCCGGAGGGGTGTCATGTGTTATATTGAAATGATGCCAGCAAATTAAAAAAGGGACCACACAATATTTTGTTAGTTGCGGAAGTATTTATAGACCGAAAGATAACGTTGTATACAATTTTGGACCAAAAGGTAGACGGAAGATAAATGTAAACTATTTACCAAATGATAGTATTATTTTTAGCCATTTTCTATCTAATTTGTCATTTTGTACTAGGAGTGGCAAACGAGCTGGTCGAAAACGGGTAATTCAAAAAACGGATAAATTATCTGACCCGACCTATATTTAATATGGATAAAAAAAGGGTTAAATGGCTTGTTGAATATAATCACTCTTGGGAGAATTACTAGTCTTCCAACCTTGAGGAGCCCCAAATTTGAGGCTTTAGAAATGTAATAGTTAAACTCATTAGTTATCCATTGGTTATCCATTTGGTTATCTATTTTCTAAATGGAAAATATGATTCTTATCCATATTCGATCTGTTTTTAAAATGTTCATTATACAACCCATTTTCTAATGAATAATATGGGTGGATAACTGTTTTCTTTTAACCATTTTGCCATCTCAATTTTGTACCTAATAGTCATACTCATCGCTATGAAAGGTGCAAGGAAAGTATTTTTTACCATGGTGGGTTCCAAAGTTTCTTGGTGTAAGACTTTGGATAAGTACTAGATTTAGGTACTTCATTATAAAGAGGTTAAGATTTTCAATTTTTTTCTGCTAAAATGAGAAAGAATAGTAAAAAGTAAAACAGCAGGGAGAACAATTCGTCACCTACTAAGTTGATATTTTCTTTTTCAGTTTTTATTATTCCTCAAGAAACATATCTTTTGTGTTTAAATAGTGACTCATACTTTAATGATGTCAATTGGTTTTATAGTCTTTTATATATTGTTTTTTAGTTTTATGTCTTTTTATACGATATTTTTATTTTTACACATAAGAGGTATAAAAATAACATACAAGAGATCTGAAAAGGTCATTTTCTTCTATTCAAATTATGTGCGGTTACATGAGACCATTTCTTCTTGTCAGAACGCACCAATCAGATTGTAAATATGTCAATGATACTAAGGCTCAAGTTTTCTTTCAACAATCTTAAGTATTTTTCTTAACAAAACTGGGGGAAAAATAATTTCACGATATGAAAGGGCAAAAAAGGATTAGATTCTCATCTTGTGGATTTAACCATTATGGAATATGGACATTAAACTGTCTTATTGGGCCTTGGATCGGACTAAGATGGACACGGATCATAATACTGAACCTAGTTCAATGTTGGGTTTAAAACTGATAAGAGAAACTCCAGCCCAATTATAAATTTTCGTATCAATTTTAGTAGTGTATTGGTAAAAATGTACTTGACACGTAGCAAGCACATAAGTCAACACGTGGCAAGTATTTCCTAGTCAGCATAAGTCAGCCAGAAACAATTAGATCGAAGGTTGAAGACCAAGAAACTATACCCGAAGACCCGCAATCGTCTCTGCCGCAATCTCTGTCGTTCGGGTGAATACTCTATGGTGAGTACTTTGTGCACACTGGGTAAATCTCCCCCTGTATAATAGCTTGCAAACCACACAGGGGATGTAAACCATAATATGCAAGCCTTGGGCAACAGGCTCAACCCAGAAGGCATTGGGGGGATCGATCCCAGGTACGGATGACCGTCCTCCAAATCAACTGGGCAACCCGAAGTGCATTTATTTATTTTACCTTCCGTTTCTCTTTATTCCGATTTCATCTACATCAAAAAGGATTACACAGCTTTGATTTAATCCAACTGTTTGTGGCATAATTTGGAGTATTTCATACTTCATAGTTCATGAACTTTACAGTTTACAGCTATCAAAATAGATCACGTTTTAGATATAAGATTTAAAGTCCCAAGTTCATGGTACAAATAAATCAACTATCTGTACAGGCAGGATGTGTCGATGATGTTGTAAGATGTGAATGTGGTTTTATTTTACTTTTACTGTTTTCTCAAAACAACAGAACTTGTGAAACTGGCTATTTAGCATAGGCAAAATTAAAATTTCTAACTTTAGTACGATTTTAAATACTAATAATTGAGTTTCAATTTTAATATGTGGACGTGTTTAATTAATTTCTTAACACAAATATATTGTTTAAACAGAAAACAATTGAATTTGACCGAACCCTTATCCGTGCTTCTACCTCCACCGCTTTATGGGCCAAAACTTGTCCTAGTTATATGTAGGCCATGTCGACACCAAGAGAATCTTCGAAGGCTGCCACGCGTCATTAATATGATTTCAACAAAAGACGAAGACAAGGTCGAAGTGATCTGACAAAGGACGAAGGCTAGGTCAAGGAGTCAACATAGATCGAGGTCGAGGACGAGTACTCTACTTAATGAAGCAGTAATGGCTAGTTTTAGGGATAAGACTTTAAAGAGAATATTCCAATGCATATTCCTAGAATCTGTACTATTAGGGCTTTGTTGTCCATATTCCCTTATAAATAGAAAGAAATGTAGTTATAGGAGAGGATTGAACATTCATTATAAAAGAACACTTTGATATTCTCTAAAGATTCTTATTTATATACATACAAAATATACTTTTTTCTCAAATCTGACTTTAACTTTTCCCCCACGATCCAAGAAGAATACTAATATTTAAAGGTTCATCAATCACTTATCATTGTCAGAAGGAATATCACCGAATTCAACTCTTTTTCGGTTATCTCACTTGCATTTATTTACTTAAATGCCATTTTATGCCATTTATTACAATTGAATATTGTCTTCCTTTTTCTTGGGTCATTAAATACTATCATTGTTACATATTCATTGTTATCTGACATAGCTCGTGCTATTATTGTCACGAAATCAGTTAAACGATCTTTTGGATATTAAGATTAGCTAAGACTAACTTTATTCTATTAGAAAATTTAATTGTTTAAACCTAGATCTAAATTTTGGGTCAAATAGTTTGGCGCCGTCTGTGGGGATTTTCTCAGCCAATTTTTTAGTTTCCACTAGATCTACAACTCACGTGACTTGTTAATCTAACAAACCACAAAGTTTATCTCTCTTCTTTGTGCGTATAAAATTTCCATGGCAGGTAACCAAGGAAACGGAACGAGGCCAACAGATAATGTTCCCCTCAACCTCATGAATACTATCAACGAAGGCTATGACACCCATGATGAAGGGGTGACGCATATGGCCTCTCCCAGATGAGAAAGGTCACCCCACCTTTCTACAGCACAACAAAATCAAACGGGAAAGGACCCTCCACGTCCGCGGGAGAGGAGATGCTGTCCGCTATGAAAAACCTCCTCGAAGCATGGCTAACTTATACCCTAGTCCATGCAGCACAGCGAAGGGACGAACATGGGGAACCAACAAAACAGTAAACAAGATCAATGCACAACGAACAAGATCAATGCACAAGCTCAATGCACGACCACAGAAACCACAAGATCCCATGCAGCACAACGAAGGGACGAACATGGCGGCCAACCATACCCTCCAACTCCAGGTAAAACTCACGATGTTACTGACAGTGCAGGTCACAGCCTCCTTGCCGTCGTCTTAAAAAGAATGAAAATAAATGGAAAACGAAAATAAGGCGCTCTGTGACCAAATGAAAGAGCACCAAGTACGAGTAGACAAGATACCGGGCGCCCCCAAATTGCTGCCAAAAAGGGATGCTTGTAGGTTCATATAACAGCCGTACAACAAGGAAGTGGCTCCACATGCCATACAAAAGACTTTCAAGATGCCCCCATATCTCAGAATATATGATGGGACAACCGACCCTGAATACCAAATGACTCACTACGTCACCGCTATGAAAGGTAACGACCTCACCAAGGAGCAGGTGTCCTCCATTTTACTGAAAACATTTCGCAAAGCCCTCACTGGAGGGGCATTAATATGGTATTCATAGTTACCAGCCTGTTCCATATAAACGTTCAAGGAGATGACCGATAAGTTCGTGACGGCATATGCCGGGGCCAAGAAAGCCGCAACAAGAGTAAACGACATCTGCGCCATCAAAAAGTCCCTAGGAGAGGGACTTTCTTGCCCGGTTCAACAATGTAAGGATTACCTTACCAAATATTTTTGAAGGGATGGACGTCGCAACCTTTCAGAACAGGTTGAGTAGAGAGGGTTCAAGAGCGACCAGAAAGCTGCTTAGCCGGTTAATGAAGTATCCTCCAATCATTTGGGATGAAATTCATAATGCCTATTGTGCCGAGGCCAGAGCAGATGACGACGACCTCAACGGACCAACTCACTGACTCATCTCGGTACAATCTGAGTCGAGAAAAGAACGAAGAGATAATATGAAGAGAGATCACCTAGTACCGCGGCCAAACAGGGAACGACATCAGCCCTATATCAGGGCGCCCACTCCTCCCCCTTTCATTATGAAGATGGCATGTCTAGGCCGAGATCGGGAACTCACTGGAACGATAGAGGTATGCCACATTGATGACATCCACAACACACCTCAATAAGAGATATGATATGGTCGTATGCAATAAAAATTACCCAAGGGGTAAGACACTCTTGCCTCGACCCCGAGAAGGTTCACCACTCCCTTTTGAAGTGTCGCCATGTTCTCTAGATCGAATCATTGTCTGTATCAAGCAAAGGCAATTGTTAGTTGCAATTTAATGTTCAAACATACACTGGAGATATACAAGTAAAATATAAACTAGAGGACACAGTGAGGGTACACAGTTAGATGCGGCCGCAAAAGTGAAGTGCGGTCCGCACAATTTCACTTGCGGCCGCACCTGTGAAACCCAAAAAATGACAACTCTCTGATGATAGAGAATTGGCTAATGTGCGGCTGCAACATGATTTCTGCGGTCCATACAATTAGATTTGCGTCCGCATATTGGGGTATCAATGTAGGGACTCTCTGATGAGAGTAAAAATGCTATTCTGCGGTCCACACATTTTATCTTGCGCCCGCATATCCCTTCTTTACTAATGCTGCCCTAAACTTTCGTGCACAATTTGACATGGCAGCATCATAGAAATATGAAAATATGCTAACCCAGTCCCCATAGAGCATGTATTATTTAACCCAATTCAGATTTTACCTCATATGGATACACAATTGAAATCTTATGAAAAATGGCTTAAAAAGAACTAAAAATCTACAAATTAAACTAAAACAAAAATATTAACATGAAATTGAAACATACCAGATGAATGAGTGTAATGCGTGAATGATCAAGTTGGCTATGTGTGTGGACAGATAGAATCATCAAGAAATTTCAAGAGAGCACTATTGTTTTGTTTAGAGAGTGAAAAATGCAAAAATGGCTTTGTTCCTCTATTTATACCAGTCATTCGCTAAGGGGAAGAAGGTCGAATGCGGCCTCACATTTTTATGTGCGGTCCGCACTTTGTTACTTGGGGGCCTCATCTCACCTTTCCATCTGCGGTCCGCACTATTTTGTGCGCGGCCGCAGATTTCATGTGCAGTCGCACATTGACCATTTCTCATACAAGCTAAAACTTCAAAGAATTGGTATTTTCAACCTCTCATTTGTGCGGTCCGCAAGCTAATTATGCGGCCGCATTGGTCTTTTGCTACAACACCCATAATTGTGCGGTCCACACAAATCAACTGCGGTCCGTAATTTTTAGAGCGCTTAGCCAAATATTTGGTCCATAATTCCTGTAAGTCACACTCAACCCTGTAGCAAATTTGAAATCAAGTTAGAACAAAAACAACGCCTAACTACAAAAGAAAAAAGGAAAAGAAAATAGGCTGCCTCTCAAGAAGCGCCTAATTTAACATAGCGGCACAACGCAAAATTCCATCAATTGAAATGAATGACCTCCACGATGTGGCTATCTCCAACCTTTCCCAAATAGTGCTTCACATGTGGACCATTGACTCAGAATACTTCATTGTTTTTGTTCTTCAAGTCTAATGCACCAAAAGGTGTTATACCCACAATTTCAAAAGGACCACTCCATTTAGACTTTAGCTTTCCGGGAAACATCCTCAACCTTGAGTTAAACAACAATACAAGATCGCCCACCTTGAACTCTTTGTTCCAAATGTATTTATCATGAAGATATTTCATCTTTTCTTTGTACAAGGACTAACTTGCATAATCATGGTACCAGAACTCATCCAATTCATTCAAATGTTCAACCCTCAAGTTAGCGGCTACATCCCAATCAAGATTCAACTTCTTTAGAGCCCACATAGCCTAGTGCTCTAGTTCCACCGGAAGATAACAAGCTTTTCCGAACACCAACCGGCATGGCGACTTTCCTATAGGTGTTTTGTAAGCCGTCCGATAAGCCCATAATGCATCATCAAGCTTCTTGGACCAATCCGTCCGATCAACATTCATCGTTTTGGACAAGATACTCTTTATCTCCCGATTGGAGACTTCCACTTGCCCACTAGCTTGTGGGTGATAAGGAGTCGTAACTTTGTGAGTAACATCGTAATTTCTAAGCAAAGTGTCGAAAGCCTTGTTGCAAAAATGCGACCCCATCGCTTATAATAGCATGTGGAGTACCTAACCTTGTGAAAATATTCTTCTTCAAGAAATTCACCACACTTCTCGCCTTATTGTTGGGTAAAGCAACGACATCAACCTATTTGGACACATAATCAACCACGACAAGATGTAGGTGTTTCCACAAGAACTCACAAAAGGGCCCATGAAGTCAATACCGCACACATTGAAAATATCAATCTCCAAACTGGTTGTGAGAGTCATTTTATTCTTCTTTGATATTCCACCGTCCATTGACATTCATCACATATTTTCACTAGCTCACTAGCATCCTTGTAAAGAGTGGGATAATAGAAGCCGCAACTAAGCACTTTGGCCACCGTTCTTGCTCCACCATGATGACCCCCATATGGAGAAGAATGACAAGCCCCAAGAATTTCACCTTGATCTTCTTCCGGTACACATATTCTAATCACCCCATCCGTATGAATTCAGAAAAGGTATGGTTCATCCCAATAATAATCTTGACAATCTCGTTTGAGCTTCTTCCTTTGGTTTGAAGAGAACTCATCCGGAATGATTCCACACATAAGAAAATTTGCTTGATCCGCGAACCATGACACATATTTCATTGAAATAGCCAAGAGTTTCTCATCGGGGAAGGAGTCATTAATTTCAAGGCCATCATGCGGCCTCCCCTCCTCCTCTAAATGAGACAAGTGGTCTGCCACTTGATTTTCACTCCCTTTTCTATCATGGATGTCAAAATCAAACTCTTGCAACAAAATCACCCATCTCATCAATCGAGCTTCGGAGTCCTTCTTGCTCATAAGATACCGAAGCGCCGCATGATCCATGTGGACAATGACTTTTGCACCCATCAAGTACAGACAGAACTTCTCAATTGCAAATATAATGGCAAGGACCTCTTTATCCGTAACGGTATAGTTGACTTGGGCACTATTCATGGACTTACTAGAATAGTAGATCAGATGAAAATTTTTGTTGATGTGTTGCCCCAAAATAACCCCAACCGCTACATCACTTGCATCACACATGAGTTCAAAAGGGACACTTTAATTTGGAGCAGTGATGATGGGGGTAGTTTTCAACTTGAACTTCAACAATTCAAAAGCTCTCATGCAATCATCATTGAAGTTTAACTTAGTATCCTTCTCAAGAAGCTTGCACAACGAATTCACCACCTTAGATAAATCTTTGATGAAGCGCCGGTAAAAACCCGCGTGGCCTAAGAAACTCCATACACCCTTCGCCGAAGTTGGAGGTGGAAGTTTAGAAATCACCTCAATTTTTGCCTTGTCAACTTCGATTCCATTCTTTGAGATTTTGTAGCCAAGGATAATGCCTTCCTCGGCCATGAAATGGCATATCTCCCAATTAAGCATCAAATTTGTTTCTTCACATCTAGCCAACATTTTATCCAAATTCACAAGACAATCATCAAAAGAATCTCCAATCACCGAGAAGTCATCCATGAAAACTTAAAGGTAGTCCTCCACTATGTCCGTGAAGATAGCCATCATACACCTTTGAAAAGTCGCTGGTGCATTGCACAAACCAAAGGGCATCCGCTTGAAGGCGAAAGTACCATATGGACAAGTAAAGGGTATTTTTTCTTGGTCTTCCAAATCAATAAGAATTTGGTTGTAGCCCGAATATTCATCAAGAAAGCAATAGAAAGCAAGACCGGCCAATCTATCGAGTATTTGATCTAAGAAAGGAAGTGGAAAATGATCCTTCATTGTGACTTTGTTGATCTTGTGATAGCCCATACTCACCCTCCGTCCGGTCACCGTTCTTGTAGGAATCAACTCATTCTTGTCATTAGTGACCACCTTCATGCCCCCCTTCATTGGGACACATTGAACCGGAGAAGTTCACGAACTATCGAGATGGGGTAGATAACCCCGACATCCAACCACTTGATAATCTCCTTATTGACAACTTCTTGCATAGCCTCATTGAGTCTTCTTTGATGTTCAATAGATGGTTTGGCACCATCCTCCAATTTGATCTTATGCATGCAAAATGCGGGGCTTGTCCCCCGAATATCCGCCAACGTCCATCCAATAGCCTTCTTTCTCTTTTGTAGCACCTCCAAAGTGGAATCTACATGCACGTTAGTCAAACAAAAGGACAGAATAATCGATAAAGTAGAACAAGGTCCAAGAAATTCATACCGAAGATGTGGAGGCAATGGCTTCAACTCCAAGGTAGGAGGCTCTTCAATAGAAGGTTTGTAGGAGGAGTTGTCCATGAAGCCATCCATCTCGTCATCATCAAAGTTGAGCAAGACGGCCTCCAACAAATCACCAACATTGATTGTAGCACTTGTATCATCAACAATAACATCGGTCACCAAGTCCACAAAAGAGCACACCTCATTGCTATTTGGTTGCCGCATGGACTTGCACACATGGAATACCACTTCTTATCACCAGCCCGGAATGTAAGTTCTCTGGCTTCAACATCACAAAGAGCATTCCCCGTAGCAAGGAAAGGTCTCCCAAGAATAATCTGCACTTCATAATTAACTTTACAATCTAGAATAAGAAAATCCACCTGAAGAATGAATTTATCAACACGAACCGAGACATCTTCAATCACTCCCAAAGGCCTCTTCATAGTACGATCGGCCATTTGCAATCTTATAGAGGTGGGTATTAGTTTTCCAATCCCAAAGTCTTGAAAACCGAATAGGGCATCAAATTTATACTTGCCCCAAGATCACAAAAAACTTTAGCAAACTCGGCACTTCCAATTGTACAAGGAATCGTGAAAGCACCAATATCCCCCAACTTAGGAGCCATTGAATGTACAATTTCACTCACTTGATGAGTGACTTTGATAGTTTCAAAATTCATTGACCGCTTCTTAGTCACGAGATCCTTCATAAACTTGGCATAACCGGGCATTTGTTCCAAACCTTTAACTTATGACACATTGATTGAGAGACTCTTCATCATTTGAATGAACTTCTTGAATTGATTCTCACCATTTTGATTGGCAAGTCTTTGAGGGTATGGAGGCGTAGGTTTAAATAATGGTGCCTTAGCCTTTTGCACTACCGGCTCCAGTATGTCAATAATGTGTTCCCTAGACGGGTTCACCTCCTCTTGAGTCTCTTCCACACTATCATCAATATCAATCCGAACTTCATCATTAGGTTGCACCACATTGTTCGGGATCTCTTCTTCTTGCACCACTTGCTCATCATCCACAAGTTGCCTTGGACTTGAGGTGGGTGCATTCCCACCTCTTCCACTTCTTGTAGTAACGGCCATGGAATTCCCCTTGTTGTTTTCACCCTTTGGGTTTACTACCGTGTCACTTGGTAGTGCCCCCTTAGGATGAGAATTTAGAGCTTGAGAGATTTGCCCCATTTGAACTTCTAAGTTGCGGATTGATGTGTTGTGTGAGGCATGTTGGGCATCCGAATCAGCATTTTTTCCCATCATTTGCTTGAACATATTTTCAATACGCCCCATCTCATTGTTTGAAGAACTTAAACCATGGGGAGGATAAGAAGGCGGGTTGCTCGGTTGTTGATACATCGGGGGTATATGAAAACTCGACCCCTTGTTGCCTTGATTGTTTTTCTATCCGCCTTGATTGTTACCTCCCTAATTGCCTTGATTATTTCCATTACAATTTCCTTTATTATTGTTGTTATGTCAATTTCCTTGATTGTTGTTGTTATGCCAATTGCCTTGATTGTTAGAATTCTAATTGCCTTGATTGTTTTAAGGTCTCCATTGTTGTTGGTTTGGGCCTTGGAAATTGTTTCTTTACCCTGGGAAATTTTTCACATATTGCACCTCCTCTTCTTGTTCATTATAGGAATCATCTTGATAAAAACCACTATCTTCTTGCACATAATTCTCCACTCGATTTTACACTTATGGACCTTTGGTCCTCCTCTTGTTCACCATCATGTTCACTCCCTCCATGGCATTGACTTGCTTGGGATTTTACACTTGATTTAGTTGGGCCTTTTCTAGTTACGACATGGTGATTGTCAATTTGGCAATGGCTTGCCCATGGTCTTGCAATTTTTTGTGAATGTGGATAATGTTTGGATCACCTTGTGGAACATTGGCCCGGGATTTCCAAGTCGATGACGTTTCCGCCATCTCATCCAAAATCCCGCACGCCTCCGCATAAGGCGTAATCATAAAGTTCCCATCGACAAGTCGATTCACTACACATTGGTTGGTTGTGTTAATCCCACGATAGAAAGTTTATTGAATCATGTTCTTCATATCATTGTTGGGACATTCCTTAACCATTTTTCTATAGAATTCCCATATCTCATGTAGTGGTTCGTCCGGCTCTTGCTTGAATGCCAAAATCTCATCTCGAAGTGTAGCCATGTGCCCCGGAGAGAAGAACTTAGAAATGAACTTTTTCGCCAACTCATCCTAAGTGTGAATGGAATGGTTCGGCAATCGTTCCAAATAATCTAAATCTTTTCCCCATAGAGAGAAGGGAAAAAGCCTTAGCCTCAATGCATCCTCGGAGGCATTTGTTTGTTTGCTCCCCCAATAAGTGTCCACAAACCACTTCAAATGTTTGTACGCATTTTGAGTTGGAGCACCGGTGAAGAAACCCCGTTGATCAAGCAAAGTGAGCATCACATTGGTGATTTGGAAGTTGCCCGCCCTAATATAAGGAGGGAATATTGCACTTGCATATCCTTCATTGGGTAATATCCGATGTGGAGCCGCTCGTGGTGGAGGTGGGTGTGGAGTGAGGAAATTGTCATTAGGCACTCAGCCTCTTCTATTGGCTTGAGGTTCAAGAGGAACCTCCTCAAATTGCTCATCCTCGATGTCCACATCCCCCAAAGGCAAGTTTCTAAGCTCATTGTTCGCCATAGTTGTACCTACGATTTCTCACACAAGTTATAACACGGAAGGAAAAGAAGTTATTCCAAAAACAAACCCAAATATATAGCTAACATCATTTTAACTCTCGGGCAACGGTGCCAAAAATTGATGACGTCGACTACACACATCAATAAGAGATATGATACAGTTGTATGCAATAATAATTACCCAACTATGAGTTGGGTCGAATCCACTGGGAGTTATAAGGGGTGTCAGGAGTATATATTTAAGCAAGCGAATGGACTGCCTAAAATTGCACTTCCACAATAGAGTTTTGATTTCTACTTCTACTATTACACTAATGATAGCAAGCTAAGGTAAGTAGACTAGAGATGAATGTTTTTGATGTTTTACCAAATAGTTAAAGGCCCAGGGATGTGACCATAACCTAGGTGTTTGCCTAATGGGATAAAGATGTTAACACTTGTTTTGTTGATTGAGGTGTATTATAGCTCTCAACTCTACGTTACCCACTCAATACCTCTCGTTCAAAGAGTGAATTTTCCCAATTTGGCTTTCTCAAGTCCAAATGGGTATCAAGCAAAATAGTTGATATGAGCTCAAGTCGGGTTCTTACTATCTCTAGTTTGAACCCTTTAATTAGACTAATCAATCTCTCAATTAACCCAATTCCTTGTTAGCCAAGTTATCCTAGACTAGGTCCATCTTTCTCAAGTAGAGACTAAGTCAAATAGGCATGAATCAATGTTTGGAACCATTAGTTCTAAAATTGAAGCATGGACTAAGCTAAATAATCAACACCCAATCATAAACAAGCATTAAATTAAATACCCATAATGTTTAAAAATCTAGCAACTCATAATGTGAATTAAAGAAAATAAAGAAGAAAAGTTAATTAAACTTATAATGAAAGATTAAAATTATTAAATCTAATATTTAAATACTAAAATAATGTCATACTTCCTAAAGTAGTAAAAAGAAACGACTACATCAGCTTTTAATGTTCAAACTTGACCTAAATTTGTGAAGCTCATCTATTTATACTGGGCCAAAAATTGCGAACAAAAATGCCTCTCGGGAGGTTCTGCTGCCATATAATTCCATGTGCGGTCCGCAGAGTTTTTTAGTTAGCAGGAAGGTGAGTTTTGCAGTTGCACATTTTTGGATTGCGGCTGCGAAGCAACTTCTGCGGCCGCACAATTCTTGTGTGGTCCGCACTTCACAAAGGCGTCAGGACTTGGTCTTTTTTTGCATATTCTGTGAACTTTGAATCTTTGTCAGTGAAAGTCCAGTTCTGCAGCAGCACAATTCATGTGCGGACTGCACATCTTTGCTTCCGCGCCCTTTATTGCCTTGTGCTTCGGAACACTCCTTTTTGAGTCGGATTTCATCATGGGAGACCAAACTTCCAGCATTCCTGCAATTTGCACAATTTCATTAGTTTCGGGAACACAATTCAATACTTTCGCACTAAAAGAAAAGCTAAAAGGTGCTAATAAGGAATCAAAATCCCCACTTATCACACATTACTATCTGATCACAATTTTTGTGTTTCACCTACAGAGGTGGTCTACGCCCTTGAGAAGCTTGGAACAAAGGTGAAATGGCCACCAAAGATGAGGTCCGATCCGAACACCAGGAAATCTGACGTACTCTGCGAATTCTACCAGGAACGCAAACACAAAATAGAAGATTGCATCGACCTAAGGCAAGAGGTAGCGAACATGCTACATTAAGGTCACCTCAAAGAACTGCTCGACGACAAATATAGAAACACCTTAGTAAGGGGGCGAGAACGCCAAGGCCCACCAAAGCCACCTTCACCAGCTCGTATCATCTATATGATTATTGATGGAATCGACACCTCCTCCACTAATGGCATCAAGTTAACAGCCACCCACAAGCTTAAAAGATCGATTACCCATGAACGGTATGACGAACTTGAAGAAAGTATCATCTTCGATGAGTCAGATACTGATAGTTTGACTTTCCCTCTCAATGATGCCTTTGTCATTACTTTACGAATTTTAGATACTGATGTTAAACGATTTATGATCGATGACGAAAGTTGAGGGTGCATTATCCATCCTCGAGTCCTCGCACAAATGAGACTCAAGGATAAGATAGTGCCACGTTGAATCACTCTAACCGATTTTAACAATGCAGTTGAATGGTGGATAAAATAGTGCCACGTTGAATCATACTAATCGGTTTTAACAATGTAGTTGAATGGACTTCGGAAGAAATCAGACTCCCCGATCTCGCCGGAGGGATGACCCTAGAGACAATGTTCCATATCATGGACCAGGCCACTGCATACAACGCCATCGTAGGACGACAATGGATATACCCTATGAGAGCCGCCCACTCCAGCTTATACCAAGTGATCAAATTCCCAACACTTAGGGGAATATTCAGCATACAAGGGGAATAACGCACGTCCCGGGAATGGTACTGGGTTGCCATGCACTGTACGACAACTCAACAAAAGAAAGATAAGGAAAAAGAAGCATAACAATCATCAGGGTCGAGGTCGCCACAAGATGAAGCTAAGGAAGTCATTACGGACCCTAAAATGGTCAAAGTCGGAGAGTCAACCATAGAAGACCTTGACCCTGTCCAATTAGATCATAGCGACCTCAGTAAAAAGCCTATATCGACTGCAAAATATGAGAACCAGGTAAATTTAGCCAATTCTTATAAACTAACGCAGATTTGTTTGCCTTCAACCATGCAGATATGCCGGGCATCCCCAAAGAGATCGCCACACACAAACTGAACGTCGACCACTTTTATCCCCGGTAAGGTAGGTTCAATGAAATTTCAACCCACCATCAATGATGTCGTCCACAAGGAAGTAGAGAAGCTATAGTGAACGGTTCCATTAGGGAATTAAAATACCCCAAATATATTGTCAACGTGGTGATGTTCAAAAAGAAAAATTGGAAATAGAGGATATGTGTGGACTTCACAGACCTAAACAAATCATGCCCAAATGATTCATTCTCGCTGTCGCATATCGACCAACTTATCGATGCAACGGCGGGAACGAGTTGTTAAGTTTTCTAGATACATATTCAGGTTACAACCAGATACTCATGGAGGAGGAAGACCAAGAAAAAACCACGTTCATCACCCATAAGCGGGACATATTATTATAAGGTCATGCCATTTGGGTTGATGAACGCAGGGGCTACCTATTAAAGGTTGGTCACAATAATGTTAAAAGGCCAACTCAAAAAAATCATAGAGGTATATATCGACGACATACAGGTTAAATCCGTGAAGGTGGAGGATCATATCGATCACTTAAAGGAGGCTTTTGATACACTAAGACAGTACGGGATAAAACTAAACCCCAAGAAATGCACGTCTGGCATAGCCTCGGGAAATTATTTGGGCTTCTTAGTATCGCAATGAGGAATTGAGGTCAATCCAGATCAAATCAAGGTTATCGACGGAATACATGAACAATTTACTACTAAGAATCAAGTCCAAAGATTGATTGGTCGAATTGCCGCTTAATCTAGGTTTATCTCACGATTGTCTAATAGATGTCGCAGGTTTTACAACGTATAAATATAAAGTTAACGGCCTCAAGTGGACGCTCGAGTACATGAATATTTTACTACTAAGAATCAAGTCCAAAGATAACAACCTCGAATGGACGCCCGAGTGCGTACAAGTACTGCGAGAACTAAAGGCGTACTTGTCGTCGCTGCCTTTGCTCTCAAAGCCCGAGCGCGAGGAACACCTCCTCATCTACCTCTCCATCTTTGATGTAGAAGTAAGTGTGGTCCTGGTTCGAGAAAATAAAGGTATGCAATCTCCTATTTATTATATCAGCAAAACACGTGTCGACGCCGAGATGAAGTACCCACACCTCGAGAAGTTAGCCCTGGCCTTGGTCGTAGCTTTACGAAATCTTAGACCCTATTTCTAGTGCCACCATATCTCGGTCATCACCACCTTTACTTTAAGAAGCATTTTACATAAACCTGAGCTGTCGGGGAGGCTGGCCAAATGGTCCATCGAGCTAAGTGAGCACAACATCACATATCATCCTGGAACAACAATAAAGTCGCAAGTGCTCGCCGACTTCGTCACAGAGTTTAGCTAAAAAGTAATGCATGAGGCCAAAAAGTAAGACGCTCAAGCTTCTCTTCAAACATAAGACCTCTGGATATTGTACACTGATCCACGCCCAATCCACACTCAATCAATGACAGAAAATGGTCGTTGGAAGAATAGTACCCAACAATGAGTTAGGGTCGATTTTCTCAAGGTATTAAATATTGGTGTTAGGGTGTACACTTGATGAGCGTAGATGAAATAGGTCAATTACACTTTCAAACAAGAGGGTTTTGTATCTTACTTCTACAATCTATACTAGCAATAATTAACTAGAGATTGAATAATTATTTTTCTTGTTTTTCAAATAGGTAAAAGGCCTAGAGTTGTAACATTCACCTAGGTGTTAACCTAATGGGATAATTACGTTAACGCTTATTTTAGTGATCGGGGTGTATTATAGCTCTCAACTCTAAATTACCCACTCAATGCCTCTCGGTCATATAGTAATTTTGCCCAATTAGGCTTTCTCAAGACCAATTAGGTATCAAGTCAAATAGTTGATATGAGCTCAAGTCGGATTTTTTCTATCTCTAGTTCAAACCCTTTAATTAGGCTAGCCAAAACCTTAACTAACCCAATTTTTTGTTAGCCAAATTTTTCTAGACTAGGTCCTTCTGTCTCAAGTGAGAACCAAGTCAAAAAGGCATGAACCAATGTTTGTAACCATTAATTCTAGAAATAATGCATGAACAAGGCTAAATAACAAACATTCAATCATAAACAAGCAGTAGATTAATTACCCATAAGGTTTACACACTAGGGTTGGGTCACAACCCTAGAAAATATCTAGCTACTCATAATAGAAATGGAATAAAAGAAAAAAGAAACACTAATTAAAGCCATAATACAAAATTAAAATGATAAACTAATGTGTTTTTAACCCAAATTGGTCACAAATTACAAAAAGTAGTAAACTACAATGGCTACAGCTAAATAAATATAAAACTTGTCCTAAAAATATGTTTTCCGTCTATTTATAGTGGACCAACATTCGTTGACAAAAATGCCCTTACGAAGGTTCAGCGGCCGCACAATTCCATGTGCGGTCGACCGTTTACTTGGTTCTTCAGGTAGGGTAATTCTTCAGCCGCACAATTTGCTCTGCGGCTGCACTTCAACTTCTGCGGCCGCACTTTTTCTTTTGCGGATGCACTTTTGGCAAGGCTTCATGGTCATTTTGAACACTCTCTAAACTTTTTGAATTTTTGTCAGTGTGACCATTTTTTGTGGCCGTACAATTTGTGTGCGGTGCGCACTTTGCTTCAATCATCATTTGAGCTTCAACACTAGATATGCGGCCGTAGATAGAATTTTGCGGTCCGTGCTTTCTTCTGCAGACCGCACTTTTGGCTTGTTGCGCTCCTTCTTGCCTTATGAGCCGAAAAACTCCTTTTTGAGTTAGATTTTATCATTGAAGTCCAATTCTCCAACATTCCTGCAATTTGCACAATTTTATTAGTTTTGGAAACAGAAATCAACACTTTCAGACTAAAACTAAAGCAAGAGGGTACTAATAAGTGGTTAAAATTCATACTTATCAACTCCCCAAAACTTGAGTCTTTGCTTGTCCTCAAGTAAATAGATTAGTTACTACCTCCTTAGAGTGAAAGGTCATTTCAAAGAGTCAATGATAAGCTATTCATACTCAGTTGGGACCAACAATTTCTTACAATACTCATGCATTTTCAACAAGGTGACATATCACATATTATACATATATAGTTCTAATATGACACTTGAGCTTCAAGAATTGACTTTCCTCATCAAGGACTCTTGTTCTATTATGTAAATCATGGTGCACTCCAAACTCTTCCTCCTCTACCTTCCATTTGCCAAGCTCACTCTAAGAGCTAGCACTCAATTTTTATATCAATGAAAAGTTCACTCTTCTCTTACAAAAGAATGTCACAAGTAAGACTTCAAGTACCATAGGCTTGGACCTCATGTAGATCACCAGTAATGTAATCTTACTTGGTTCAAAATCATGTAGGACTTCTTTCGGGTTGTAATGGAGGCTTTTGGATTGGGGTAGGATACCATATGAGTAAGTGGTTACAACCTTCCTTAAGCACTCCACATTTTTATTTACTGACTCATATTTACCAACTCTTAGAGCCATTTTCTTTTTCTTGGGGGATAGATAGACTTGACATCACTCTTTCTTTTTCATTTCTTTCATTTTCTCCCTTGATGCTCATACTAGAGATAGTTGCCTCTTTTTGATTTCATCAACTCTTCTTTTTATTCTCTTTTGGTATTTTCTTTTTGTTTATTTTCTTTTCTTGACTTCTCTTTTCATAGAGATCATTTCTTTTCTTTTTTTGGTGCCTTGATACCTCTTTCAAATTCCTCAACTCTCCCCCCCAAACGTATGCCTTAAGCCACTTATTTCATAAGAGTGTTAAGGAAGGTCCGGGTGCCAAGAGAGGATACGACAAAATGGGTAAAGACTTATAGCATGGTAACCAAATGAGAAAGGATAATGGCTCAAAGGGGGTTGGCTAGGGATAACAACATTGGTTGGCAATAGAAAGCTCAAGCGGACCAAGGAAAGCCTACAATCATCTACCAAACCAAGCAAACTTAGGATTTTGCCTTGTAGCACATTCAGCGCAAGTTCTAGACTATTTGCACAGATACATGTACTAGCAACGAAAAATCACATCATCCCTCAAGAGCCTACAACAACTACAATTAAGTTAAATATCACTATGGTCCAATAAATCACTCAATGATTATCAAAGTCAACTCAAGACTCTCAAAGTCACTAACTAGAGATATTTTCTTTCAAAAACCTTGTTTTAAACCATAAGCACGTAGTTAAGTGTGTTTGTGCTAAATGAAGCATGGATAACTCTTTTTATAGAATGACTTGATTTATTCATTATTATTACTATTATTATTACCTAAACATAAAAACGGACTCATTCCCTTCAGAAGGTTGTCACACTATCCATCCGGGGAAGAGTCACCCGGTTCACACAAAACTACCTTTCGAAAGAACCACGGCATTGAGAAAATCAAAGGCTTATTATCTATACTACTATGAAAAATATGAAAGCTACTAACATAAAAAGAATCTACTAACATAAAAAGAAGCTACTAACAAAAAACAAATCAAAGTAAACAATTAAAGAAACTAATGAAAGCAATAACAAACTCAAGATAGATAAACTAAAAATAAGAAAAGAAATAGAATTATCCAATTATTACAGTCCAAATATATCCAAATGAGCCCATCAAATAAACTCCACCCCCGAATAAAAGTAAGCATTGCCCCCAATGCCTAACAAAATAAGAGTGAAAAGAGAGAGGGCGAAGAAAATCCCAAAGAATCTTTGGACATCTAAGTGTCCCCAACATTAACTCTCGTTGGCTCAGCCAACTATATCTCATCATCATCATATCTGGGTGCGTCGGGAGTGGCAAACTTCGCACGCACTGCATTAGCAGAGTCGACAGTAAGGCATGGCTCATCAGACTGGCCAACTGGTGCAATCGGTGTAGATGGATCTGGGGCGGACTAGTCTGGGTCAAGTAGCATGTCAAATGTTAGATCCCTAGATGTCGCAAGTCGGGTCACCTTCTTCCTAAGCTTATCAACTGACTTCTTGCTGGCCTGGGACTTTCTCAGCTTCTTCACTTCTTTGGTCAAGTCCTCAATAACTGGCCCATGTTGTACCAGGGTGTCCATGATCAACTTCTTGTTTTCCAGAATGTTCTGCAGCTTCACATCAAGGTCAGTAGAAACCTGTGGTGCCTATGTAGATGATTGACCTTCAACATTATTAGATATCTCAGACAGCTTTAAAGTAGATTCCTGCATCCAGTTATTGAGACTCGCCAATATCTAGGAGACTCGCAGAGCAGATAGTGGGGTTGTAGGCAGTAGGCATAGGCACTGGGCTCAGAACTGGAGTAGGGGCTGCCCTAGGGGTTGTGGTAGGAGCTGTGGATAGATTTGAGGATGGTGGCGGTGGCATAGCAACTATATTAGAAGAGGGCTCAACTGATGTAGATGAAATATCAGTTGTGTCAGAAACTACCACTGCCGGCTCATTAGACTGGCCTATAGTGGTAGAAGGGTGTGAGCTCTTCTTCGGGTTGGTCGGATCCTGCAGCGAGTACCACTCAAATGGATTCTTCGGCTTCACCTTTATATCAGATGTTCTTGGCTCTACCTTTGCATCAGTAAGGTACTATGTGATAGTATTGGGATAGGGGTAAGCCGTGTTAGTTTGTTGCGCTACCAATGTGATGTTGGCCGACATCACGTCACCCATATTGATGGTGTACCCGACCTTGATAGAAGCTACTAGAACTGCATGGGGAATAGGCAAAATGTTCTCATTCTGGCTTGGGTCAAGCCTGCTACACACAAATGTCTGCCAACCTTTTTCTTCAAAGATCAGTGTGTTCCGCTGAATAGGAACCCCAATAGTGATCCATGGTGAAGGTAGTCCCGATGGTGCTAAGATCTCAGCAAGTCACGACCAGGCTTCTACTTTCAAAGCCAACTTCTCGAGGTACTCTTTTGGATCTAAGTCCTCAAAACCCAAGTACATGTTCAGCATGTGCTGATCAAACCTCACCTTAAGGTTGCGTACTTTGGTCACCTTTATCCCCTTGTGGATGTGTGAAATGTTGGCATAGAACTCGTGGGCAAGGTGCTCCTTGGCATCTACGACTCTCTCAGTGAATAACATCCAACCCTTCTTCGATCTGAACTGCCTCAACATTGTAGGGCTGTAGCTATCTAGATCATTCAACAAAAACTTCCTCTCATGTGTCAGTGATCTCGTCGACCACCACATTCGACAATCAGTGAAAGCAACCAAAATAACAAACTTGTCTTCCCATATTTCCTTCTTCTTTAACCTCTCAACACTAGTGGATGTACCCCCTCCCCCTTTACCATCATCAGGGACATCTTGAACATTCTGCGCATCTGACCCTGGAACAGCTGCTTACTTGGAAGCCTGGCTAGAACTTTCCAAATCCTTGGAAGTGCTGTGAGATGATGAAACCACATCTATGGGATCAGATCGCTCCTGTGTCCTGGACTGTGCAACTACCTGCTCCTCCGAAACAGACACGAAGTTTCCCTCAGAAGCTTCCCTAGACGGGACATAAGAGCTAGACTCAGAGAGGTCTGCACCCCTCCCTCTGCCTGTTGTGGACTTCTTCCTGATGGTTTTGGTCATACTGAGGGGAAAGGTACCTCTTCCTCAACCCCTAGAAGAGTCGCCTCTACCTTTTGTAGTTTCATCGCGGCCTCGCGATCGAACCATTGTCTGTAACAAAACAAAGAGGATTGTTAGTTGCAAGTTATCATTCAACACAGTCAAAACTCATGTGGTCAAGTGAGAATATTATGGACACAATAGGGTTACTATAGATTAACATGATGCAGGAAAATGGGAACTGTGCTCCACACATTTATGATGCGTGGCCGCAGAAAGGGAGTGCGGATCGCAAAATTTCAAGTGCGGTTGCGCTTCTGACAAAAACGTTCACATGCTTAAGTGCCTATTCTCTAAAGACAATGCGATGGCCTTTCCGCGGCCATAGAATTCATCTGCGGTCCCCCGAATTTAAAGTGGGACCTAAGTGCGGCCTTTGTTAGACAATGCAGACCTAAATGTGGACCACAAAATCTCAAGAGGTAGATCTCTGATAGACAATGCAGACCTAAGTGCAGCCTCTATCATAATTCTGCGGTACGCACAATTAAAGTGCGACCGAAGAAGCACTCACCTTCACCAGTTGCCCAGAATAACTAAACTACGAACCGCACAAATTCAAGTGCGGCCGCAGATTTAAATTTTTTACAAACAATAGTCTTTTTCACTTAGATTTTGCAATTACTTATACAAATCAGTATGGAAACATAGTATACACATCAAATCTAACTAACCCAACCCAACCCATTTGAGCATGTATTAACAACTACCCAGTACAGATCTACCCCACATGGACACATGGATGAACTCTAATAACAGATGGCCTAAAAAGACACTAAAATTTCAAAAATTAAACTAAATCAAAGATTAAAATGAAGTGAAGCATACCAGATAGAGTGAGTGCACTAGGTGTGTAAGCACGTTTAGGTGTGTGTGGTGGACATTGAAAATATCTCAGTAAAACTTGTAGAACAACAATGATTCTGAGGAGGGTGAACAATATAAAATGAAATCAAAACTTATATTTATATTCAGATTCATTGAGAGGGAAAATGTAAGGCCCCGTAAAATTTTCGCAAAGGAAATTAAGGAAATCAAAACTCCTATTTATACTCAGAGTCTTTCGGCAGAAAAAGATATTTCTGCGGCCCACTATGCAGCCGTAGAATCACTCTACGAACCGCATAATGGTCGTAGAGTGAATTAGAGGCGGGGAAAGTTTGGAGGAAGGCCTGCAGTACACTATGCGACAGCAGACCAGTTATGCGGTGCATTATGCGATCGCAGACCGCAGACCCAACCAGACGACCCCCCATTTTGGAGCTTCAATTATGCGACCGATATACGGGCCGCATAATAGTTCTGTGGTACGATCTACGATCGCAGATCCGGTTTCGGCAAGTTTAAGTTTTGGAAATTTTACCTAATCCCATTTTTATAAAAAGGCATTGGGGGTCATTTTTAAGGGTTTCATCTGATATTTTTAGAGAGAGGTGAGAGTATCTTAGAGAGAGAAAGAGAAGACCTAGTCATTTGTTTATCAATTTTTGGTCAAGTCTTGAAGATTTCACAAGGATCTTGCTAGGGCTTCAAAGAGGTAAGAATTTCTTCCCCCAATTCTTCGATTTTGAGTTTGGGGTAAAAGATGGGTGATTAGGAGTATGATTTTTGGGTGTAAGAGTATTATGTATACATGCATGTACCAATAAGGTTTGTGGGAATATTGTTGAGCTCAAATAAGTAAAGAATAGGTTATGGAATGAAGGAAATCTTATAGAAAAATTTGCACACCTAGTGTTTGATAAAATACTCAAATGAGCTTAAACCATGAATATCTTCCTAATTTGTGTTCAATTTTGTTATGTCTCAAAATAGATTAGAATTGCTAGGACTTTCGGAATGTTGTAGTAATTTAAGGAAAGATCAAATCGAGGTATGTTGGCTAAACTTCTCTCTTAGAATTGAATTCCACGGTATTCATGTAATTTATGTAAGTCCCGAGTTTGTTATTATAAAATTGGCTATTATGAATAAGCTTGTATTAAAAGATATATGTTCAATAAGTATCCCAAATGCTTTTATCGTGTTATGTTATCATTTGAGAATGTGTTCAAAGTATGGGATGTGCATTAAAAATGTTTCGACTTCAAGTCAAGTTCAAATGAAGGCTTTTATGCCAGACTTTGTGAAATATCTCTATATGCCTAAGACTCTTAATTGCTCACATATGCATTACAAACCTTGATTTGTAATGCCTTGTTGTTGTTGATGATGATGATGTTTGAAAGTGAAAAAGGTGAGCATGAAATACTAAATACGACTGACGTGCCAAGAATGATTTTACAATTATGGCCACTAGTGCCAGTGAAATGAAAAGATGTGAAAGAAGTATGAATTGAGATGATTGATATAAAAGGATGATGTCTAGAATGATACAGCTTAGCCGATCGGGTCGTGATCGGATGTCATGCCGCAAACATGGTGGTGATCGTGCTGGAAATTATAATTAAAATTGTGATTGTGGTTGATATCTCGAATGAGACGGCCTAGAAGATCGGGTCGTGATCTGACTCCATGCTAAAAGTACGGTGGTATTGATACCGTGAACATCAATATTGTGAAATGTGGCATTTTGGTACTAAAAATCTCCCAACTTAAGATATGGAAATTTATTTAAGCATTATCTTGATCCTAATTTGAGGCTTGATGTTATTGTGGCTTCCACTGATATTATGACTATTCTTACTTGTATTATTTATCATTCTATTGAGAGGGTATTTTGTCATTCATACTAATACTATTCCATATGTACTAATGTCTCCTTTATCGGGGGCGCTGCATCTTAAATGGATACAGGTGGTTCCACAGCAAGAGATATTAATCTGTGATAGCGGTACACCCTCTTCCCAGCTGACTTGGCGAACCCCACTTTATTTCGGGGTCATGTATCTTTTGTTCCTTGTGTATTGTGTTTGAAGTATAGTCGGGGCCTTGTTGCCGCCATTATCATAATACTCTTCTGTACCTATTAGAGGCTCCGTAGACATAGTGTGGGTTGTATATTGGTGTCGGTGAAGTCAAATAATGTTATGTTATATTTGAATTACTTGTTCCATTTCAGACCATGAAAAGTGTGTGTGAAATTTGAGACTTTAAAATGCAGTAACTAATGGTAATAATTTGGTATTGTATACATAATCTCTTTATGATCTAATCAACGAAAATATGTATTCTCTTTATTCATAAGTGAGTTTGGGTAGAAAGTATTCAGGCTTGCTTGACCGGGTTCACTCAGTTAAGCGTCGGTCGCGCTCCCCGAGTTCGGGGTGTGACAGAAAAAGACCAAGTGCGTCTGCACAAATCCAAGTGCGGTTTGCACTCTTTCACCTGGGCTTGACTTCTCTGATCCTCATGTGCGGTCTGCACATTTTTGAGTGCGGACGCACAACTCTTCTTGCGGTTGCAGATTAGCCCCGCACTGATAGCCTCAAACTTCAGAGAGTCTTCATTTTAACACTTTGGCAAGCTTCCAATTGTGCGGTCCGCATGTGAAATGTGCGGCTGCACGAGCACTTATGATGTGGCACACGAAATTATGTGGTCCGCAGTTCCTTCAACACTTAGCCATTTTAAGTCCACCTTTCTTGCATGTAACACTCAACCCTGTAGCACACTTCAAATCTAGTTAGAACAACAAATAACATCTAACTACAAAAGAAAAAGGAAAAGAACATGGGTTGACTCCCAAGAAGCGTCTGATTTAAAGTCGCGGCATGACACAATGTCAAAGCATCCTCAAGTGAAGTAAATGACCTTCACCACGTGGCTATCTCTAACCTTGCCCATGTAGTGCTTCACCCGGTGACCATTGACTCGGAATACTTCATTGTTCTTGTTCTTCAAATCTAATGCACCGAAAGTTATCACACCAACAATTTCAAACGGACCACTCCACTTGGATATTAGCTTCCTGAGAAACATCCTCAGCCTTGAGTTAAACAACAAGACAAGATCGCCCACCTTGATCTCTTTGTTCCAAATGTATTTGTCATGAAGATATTTCATCTTTTCTTTGTACAGGGACGAACTCGCATATGCATGGTACCAAAACTCATCCAATTTATTCAAGTGTGCAACCCACAAGTTAGCGGCTATATCCCAATCAAGATTCAATTTCTTTAAAGCCCACGTTGCCTTGTTCTCTAGTTCCACCTAAAGATGACAAGATTTCCCGAATACTAACTTGTATGGAGACATTCCGTTAGGTGTTTTTTAAGCCGTCTGATAAGCCCATAATGCACCATCAAGCTTCTTGGACCACTCCACCCGATTAGCATTCACTGTTTTAGACAAGATACTCCTTATCTATCGGTTGGAGTCTTCCACTTTCCTAATAGCTTATAGATGATAGGAGTCGTGAACCTGTGAGTAATACCATACTTGCTAAGTAAAGTGTCAAAAGCTTTGTTGCAAAAGTATGACCCCACATCGCTTATGATTGCACGTGGAGTACCAAATCTCGTAAAAATATTCTTCTTTAAGAAAGCCACTACAATTCTCGCCTCATTATTGGGTAAGGCAATGGCCTCAACCCATTTGGATACATAATCCACCGTGGCCAAAATGTAAGTGTTCCCACAAGAAGTCACAAAAGGGTCCATAAAGTCAATGTCCCAAATATTGAAAATATCAATCTCCAAGATGGTTGTGAGAGGAATTTCATTTTTTTTCGAGATTCCACTGGTCTGTTGAAATTTATCACATCTTTTCACTAAATCACTTGAATCCTTATAAAGAGTGGGCCAATATAAAGCACAACTAAGAACTTTGGCCGCCGTTCATTCTCCACCATGATGACAACCATATGATAAAGAATGACAAGCCCCAAGAATATCGCCTTGCTCTTCTTCCGGTACACACCTTCTAATCACCCCATCCGTACAAATACGAAAAATGTATGGTTCATCCCAATAATAATCTTAACAATCTCTCTTGAGCTTCTTCCTTTGGTTTAAAGAAAACTCATCCGGAATGATTCCACTCATAATAAAATTTTGCAAGTCCGCAACCATGGCACTTCTTTTATTGAAATTATCAAAAGTTTCTCATCGGGAAAGGAGTCATTGATTTCAAGGCCATCGTGCAACCTCCCCTCCTCCTCCAAATGAGACAAGTGGTCCGCCACTTAGTTTTCACTACCTTTCCTATCTTGGATATCAATATCAAATTCTTTCAACAAGAGTACCAATCTCATCAAATGAGCCTTGGAATCCTTTTTTCTCATAAGATAGCGAAGCGCCGCATGATCCGTGTGGACAATAACTTTGGCACCCATCAAGTACGGGTTGAACTTCTCAATTGCAAACACAATAGCAAGGAGCTCTTTCTCCATAATGGTATAATTGACTTTGGCACTATTCATGGTCTTACTAGCATAGTATACCGGATGGAAAGTTTTGTTGATACGTTGCCTTAAAACATCCCCAATCCCTACGTCACTTGCATCACACATGAGTATAAAAGACAAACTCCAATTTGGAGCGGCAATGATAGGAGTAGTTGTCAACTTGAGCTTCAATAGTTCAAAAGACCTCATACAATCATCATTGAAATTGAACTTGGCATCCTTCTCAAGGAGCTTACACAATGGGTTCAACAGTTTAGAGAAATCTTTGACAAAGCGCCGGTTGAAACCCGCATGGCCTAGGAAACTCCGTACACCCTTCACCGAAGTTGGGGTGGAAGCTTAGAAATCAACTCAATCTTCTTTTTGTCAACTTCAATTCCATTCCTTGAGATTTTATGGCCAAGGACAATACCTTCCTCAACCATGAAATGGCATTTCTCCCAATTGAGCACCAAGTTGGTCTCTTAACATCTAGCTAACATATTGTGCAAATTGACAAGACAATCATCAAAAGAATCCCCAACCACTGAGAAGTCATCCATGAAAACTTCAAGGTTTACAGTCCTCCATCATTTCCATGAAAATAGCCATCATACACCGTTAAAAAGTCGTTGGTGCATTGCACAAACCAAATGGCATCCTCTTGAAAGCAAAAGTACCATAGGGACAAGTAAAGGTTGTTTTCTCTTAATCTTTCGGAGCAATGAGAATTTGGTTGTAGCTCGAGTACCCATCAAGAAAACAATAGAAAGCACGGACGGCCAATCTATCGAACATTTGATCTAAAAAAGGAAGTAGAAAGTGATCCTTCTTTGTAACTTTGTTGAGCTTGCGATAATCCATACAAACCCTTCAACTGGTCACCGTTCTTATAGGAATCAACACATTCTTATCATTGGTAACCACTGTCATGCCCCCATTCTTTGGGACACATTGAACCGTAGAGGTCCATGAACTATCGGAGATGGGGTAGACAACCCCGGCATCCAACCACTTGATAATCTCCTTCTTGACAACTTCTTGCATAGCCTCATTTAGTCTTCTTTGATGTTCAATGGATGGTTTAGCACCATCCTCCAACTTGATATTATGCATACAAAAGGCAGGGCTTATACCCCGAATATCCGCCATAGTCCACCCAATAGATTTCTTCCTTTTTTGTAACACCGCCAATGTGGAATCGACCTGCACGTTAGTCAAACAAGAGGAAAGAATAACCGGTAAAGTAGAGCAAAGGCCAAGAAATTCATACCGAAGGTGTGGAGGCAATGGCTTCAACTCTAAAGTAGGGTGCTCTTGAATAGAAGGCTTTGTAGGAGGATTCTTCCAATTCGCAAGATCCAAAGATAATTTCGGGGGTGCATAGTTGTACGACCCCATTAGTTGCAAAGAGTTCACACATTCCATGAAACCATCCATATCGTCATCATCAAAATTGAGCAAAACAGCCTCAAACATATCACCAACATTGATTGTTGCACTTGTATCATCAACAATGACATCGGTCACCAAGTCCACAAAAGAACACATCTCACTGCTATCTGATTGCCGCATGGACTTACACACATGAAATATCACTTTTTCATCACTAACCTAGAAAATGAGTTCTCCGGCATCTACATCACAAAGACCTTACCCGTAGCAAGGAAATAGCTCCCAAGAATTATAGGGACTTCATAATCAACTTCGCAATGTAAAATAACAAAGTTCGCCAGAAGAATGAATTTATCAACCAGGACCATATCATCTTCAATCACACCCAACTGCCTCTTCATGGTACGATCGGCCATTTACAACCTCATAGAAGCAGGTCTTGGTTGCCCAATTCCCAAAAGTCTTGAAAATCGAATAGGGCATCAAATTTATACTTACCCCAAGATCACAAAGAGCTTTATCAAACTCGGCACTCCCAATTGTATAAGGAATCGTGAAAGCACCGGGATCCTCCAACTTAGGAGAAAAATTCATCGACCGCTTCTTTGTCACAAGATCTTTCATAAACTTTGCAGNACATTGAACCGGAGAGGTCCATGAACTATCTGAGATGGGGTAGACAACCCCGGCATCCAACCACTTGATAATCTCCTTCTTGACAACTTCTTGCATAGCCTCATTTAGTCTTCTTTGATGTTCAATGGATGGTTTAGCACCATCCTCCAACTTGATATTATGCATACAAAAGGCAGGGCTTATACCCCGAATATCCGCCATAGTCCACCCAATAGATTTCTTCCTTTTTTGTAACACCGCCAATGTGGAATCGACCTGCACGTTAGTCAAACAAGAGGAAAGAATAACCGGTAAAGTAGAGCAAAGGCCAAGAAATTCATACCGAAGGTGTGGAGGCAATGGCTTCAACTCTAAAGTAGGGTGCTCTTGAATAGAAGGCTTTGTAGGAGGATTCTTCCAATTCGCAAGATCCAAAGATAATTTCGGGGGTGCATAGTTGTACGACCCCATTAGTTGCAAAGAGTTCACACATTCCATGAAACCATCCATATCGTCATCATCAAAATTGAGCAAAACAGCCTCAAACATATCACCAACATTGATTGTTGCACTTGTATCATCAACAATGACATCGGTCACCAAGTCCACAAAAGAACACATCTCACTGCTATCTGATTGCCGCATGGACTTACACACATGAAATATCACTTTTTCATCACTAACCTAGAAAATGAGTTCTCCGGCATCTACATCACAAAGACCTTACCCGTAGCAAGGAAATAGCTCCCAAGAATTATAGGGACTTCATAATCAACTTCGCAATGTAAAATAACAAAGTTCGCCAGAAGAATGAATTTATCAACCAGGACCATATCATCTTCAATCACACCCAACTGCCTCTTCATGGTACGATCGGCCATTTACAACCTCATAGAAGCAGGTCTTGGTTGCCCAATTCCCAAAAGTCTTGAAAATCGAATAGGGCATCAAATTTATACTTACCCCAAGATCACAAAGAGCTTTATCAAACTCGGCACTCCCAATTGTATAAGGAATCGTGAAAGCACCGGGATCCTCCAACTTAGGAGAAAAATTCATCGACCGCTTCTTTGTCACAAGATCTTTCATAAACTTTGCAGAACCGAGCATTTGTTCCAAAGCTTCTACCAATGGCACATTGATTGAAAGACTCTTCATCATTTGAATGAACTTCTTGAATTGATTCTCACCATTTTTCTTGGCAAGTCTTTAAGTGTATGGAGGTGGAGGCTTAGGAAATGGTGCCTTTACCTTTTGCACTATCGATTCCAGTATGTCAATGATGTGTTCCCTAGACGGGTTCACCTCCTTTTGAGTCTCTTCAACACAATCATCAATATCAATCCGAACTTCCTCATTTGCTTGAATAACATTATTTCGGATATCTTCCTCTTTCATCACTTGGTCATCATCGACAAGTCGCCTTTCACTTGAGGTAGGTGCATTCCCGCCTCTTTCACTTCTTGTGATAACCACCATAGCATGTGCTGTATTGTTACCACCCTTTGGGTTCACCACTGTGTCACTTGGTAGTGCACTCTTAGGATGAGAATTTAGAGCTTAAGCGATTTTCCCCAATTGAACTTCTAGATTACGGATTGATGTGTTACGTGAGGCAAGTTGGGCATCCGAATAGGCATTCTTTTCCATCATTTACTTGAACATATTCTCAAAATGTCCCATCTTATTATTTGCAGAACTTGAACCATGAGAAGGATAAGGAGGTGGGTTACTTGGTTGTTGATACATTGGGGGCCTTTGAAAATCCAACCCCCGATTGCCTTGATTGTTTCCCCAATCTGTTTCCCCAACCACCTTGATTGTTGCCTCCCCAATTTTCTTTGTTGTTTCCGCTCCAATTTCCTTGGTTGTTGTTATTATGCCAATTCCTTTTATTGTTAGAATTCCAATTTCCATGGTTATTTTATTGTCACCATTGTTGTTGATTTGAGCCTTGGAAGTTGTTTCTTTGCCTTTGAAATTTTTTCTCATATTAAACTTCTTCCTCTATATCATTATAAGAACTATCTTGATCAAAACCACTATCATATTGCACATAGTTCTCCACTCGGGTTTGCATTTATGGACCCTTGGTACTTTTCTTGTCCACCAAAACATTAACTCCCTTCATAGCATGAACTTGCTTAGGCGCTTGCACTTGATTGAGTTGCACCTTTTCTAGTTGAGTCATGGTTGTTGTCAATTTGTAAATGGCTTGCCTATGGTCTTTCAACTCTTTGTGAAGGTGTATCATATTCGGATCACCTTGTGGGACATTAGCCCGGGATTGCCAAGCCGATGATGTTTCCGCCATCTCATCTAGAATGTCACACGCCTCTACAAAAGGCGTTGTCATGAAGTTTCCACTGACTAGTTGGTTCAGTACACATTGGTTGGTTGTGTTAATCCCACGAGAGAAGGTTTGTTGCAACATGTTCTCCACCATATCGTTGTTAGGACAGTCCTTAACCATTATTCTATAGCGTTCCCAAATTTCGTGTAGTGGTTCTTGCTTGAATGCCAAGATTTCATCCCGAAGGGTAGCCATGTGCCCTGGAGAGAAAAACTTAGCAATGAACTTGGCCACTAACTCATCCCAATTGTGTATTGAATGGTTCGGCAAACGTTCCAACCAATCTAAAGCTTTACCCCGTAGAGAGAAAGGAAAAAGCCTTAGCCTCAAGGCATCCTCGGAAATATTAGTTTGCTTGCTCCCCCAACATGTATCCACAAAGCCTTTCAAATGTTTGTAAGTATTTTAAGTTGGTGCACCGGTGAAGACGACCCGTTTCTCAAGCAAAGTGAGCATCACGTTGGTGATTTGAAAGTTGTCAGCCCTAATACGAGGAGTAACTATTGCACTGGCATAACCTTCATTGGGCAATATCCGGTGTTGAGTCTGCTTGTGGTGGATATGGTGGAGGTGGGGGTGGTACGGGTATGTTGTCTTGTGGCATCCGTACTCCTTGATTAGGTTGTGGCACTTGAGGTACCTCATCGAGTTGTTCCTCCTTACTGTCCAAGTCCCCAAAGGGCATATTGCCGAGCTCATTATTTGCCATGTTTGTACATATGATTTGTTCAAAAAGTTAGTAACACGGAAGAGAAAGAAGATATTCCAGAAACATACTAAAATATATAGCTAATACCATTAAAACTCCCCTACAACGGCGCCAAAAATTGATCCACACCCAATCCACACTCAATCAATGAGTGAAAATGGTCATTGGAAGAATAGTACCCAACAATGAGTCGGAACAATTTCCTCATGGAATTAAATATGGGTGTTAGGGTGTACACTTGATAAGCGTAGATGAAATGGATCCATTACACTTCCAAACAAGAGGGTTTAGTAATTTACTTCTATAACCTATACTAGCAATGATTAACTAGAGAAAATAAACTAGAGATTGAATAATTATTTTTGTTGTTTTTCAAATGGGTAAAAGGCCTAGGGTTGTAACCTTCACCTAGGTGTCATCCTAATGGAATAATCATGTTAATGCTTATTTTAGTGATCGGGGTATATTATAGCTCTCAACTCTAAATTACCCACTCTATACCTCTCGATCATAGAGTGATTTTTTCCAATTTGGCTTTCTTAAGACAAATTGGGTATCAAGTCAAATAGTTAATATGAGCTCAAGTTGGGTTTTCCCTATCTCTAGTTCAAACCCTTTAATTAGGTTAGCCAAAACCTTAACTAACCCAATTTCTTGTTAGCCAAGTTTTCCTAGACTAGCTCCCTCTTTCTCAAGTAAGAACCAAGTCAAAAGGCATGAATAATGTTTGCAACCTTAGAAATTATCTAGCTACTCATAATAGAAATGGAAGAAAATAAAGAAGAAACACTAATTAAAGCTATAATACAAAATTAAAATAATGAACTAATATGTTTTTAACCCAGATTGGTCACAAATTACCAAATTTACTAAATTACAACGGCTACAGCACAAAACACTATAAAACTTACCCTAAAAAAGTGTTTCCCGTCTATTTATAGTGGCCCAAAATCTGCTGACAAAAATGCCCATTCGGGAGGTTCGGCGGCCGCACAATTCCATGTGCGGTCTGCCATTTACTTGGTTATGCAGCCGCACAATTTGGTATGTGGCTGCACTATGCTTCAATTATCATCTTAGCTTCAACACCAGATCTGAAGCTGCAAAGAGAATTCTGCGATACGCGCTTTCTTCTGCGGACCACACTTTTCGCCTGCTGCGCTCCTTATTGCCTTATGAGCCAGAACACTCATTTTTGAGCTAGATTTCCTCATTGAAGTCCAATTCTCCAACATTCCTGCAATTTGCACAATTTCTTTAGTTTTGGGAACATAAATCAATATTTGCAGATTAAAACTAAAGCAAGGGGTACTAATAAGTGGTTAAAATCCACACTTATCATATACCGATGACGCATCCAATGCTTTCGGATCTGGACTGGGACTCATACTCGAGGTCCCTACCGGCGAAGGAATTCGCTAGTCCATAAGATGCCCGTATATGAATAACAACGAGTCCGAGTATAAGGCCCTCAATGCAGGGTTGAGACGAGCACTCAAAATGGGGCGCAACAGTTGAAAATCCATTGTGATTCTCAGCTATTAGACAACCAAGTTATAGGGACTTTCCAAATCAAAGAATAAAGGTTACGAAAATATCTAGTCAAGATCTGTAAATTGCTGCCCAATTTTGACGAATGCCAGCTTGACCGGATTCCACGAACTCAAAATATCGAAGCAAATGAACTTGACAAATTGGTCGCTACCACCAAAAGCATAACAGTCGGGGAAAACTCGTAACTGTCACACCTCATTTTTCCCGAGGCAAATGGGAGTTTTTTCAATTAAAGTGACATTAATCGAGATGGGATTATTTATTTACTCAGAGCCGCCACTTAGAATAATTTATGGTGTCCTAAGTCACCGATTTATTTTAAATCCCAAATCGAGGAAATTTGACTCTGTTTTAAGGTCCGTGAAAACCAGAAGACGAGGAAAGAAATTCTGGTAACCCGGGAGAAGGTGTGAGACACTTTCGAATTTCGTGGTTTTAGCACGGTCACTCAACAATTAATACTTGGCCTAATTATCTAATTTATTACATATTTTAAACATATTTTGCATTTTGTCTTTTACCACTTTTAATATTTATTGAATTTATTTGAGCAAGTCGCGATGTTGCGCACTCATTATTTTTGTACATATTACAAACCGTGCCACGTGAAATGCACCCGCAATTTACAACATGTTTATTTTAATTATTTAAAGTTGTGGTCAAGTCGCGTGAAACACATACTTGAATTGGGCTTTACGTATCATGACTATGACACGGGAACGCTACCCATAGTCACGATAAGTTATTATTAATCGCGCTTAAAGCAAGCTACGATGTTCGAATATTATTCAATTACTAATTTTGAGATTATTGTAAGGTCATGAGATATGGTTATTATTGTGGAGGAAACGAAGTAAACTAATTATGAAAAAGTTAGCTAGCTTGTGAATGTTTATTTGTTTTTGATCCTCGGCAACAATTAGCCCATAAATACACCGGGGAAGTCCAATTAAGTTTTACATCAATCATGGTCTAACCTAATCTCTTATAGTTTTACTGCTAATCAATATTTGAAACTAGACTAAATTTATGGTAGGAATAGATAGATACGGGCAGAACCAATTTAGTCACTAAGATAGGAGATCAAAATGAAACTAAAGCATGCTAAAATGGAAAGCCATTAATTCATTGAATAAACAAGAAAAGTAATAAATTAATACATATTCATCAATAAGATTAACCATATGAACTACCAAAAAGGACAATAAACTAATATTAACAAATAATCAACATGAGAATGAATTAGTCTTAGCACACTCAGATGTAAACTCGATCATATCATACCCAAAGTTAAATTAAAACAGAGTGACCCAAAACATTAATGAGAAAACAAAATAGAGAGAGAAGTGAAATTTTGTATTGATGATTGTGAATTTAAATTACAACCACTCAATGATCGGATATCTTTCAACTGGAACGTTCGCACCGCGAAAAACTCGAGCGGAAAATTGCAACTTGCAACCTCAATTGACCTTGCAAAATCGACGATTTAGTGGTTGTTTTAGGAGCTGTTTTGGGGGGGGTTAATGATAGCTCAAAAGTGGTCAAGGGCTAATGGCTTTTGGGTAGTGAAGCTACTGATTTTTTTGAAAGAAAGACAGAGAAGAATGACACGAATAGAAATTCTCTTAGCGTAGAAGAAGCAAACACATTTATCTCAAATCCCCCGCCTCTCTTTTTTTCTCTTTCTCTCTCCTTTTTTCTCCTCACATTTTTCTTCTATTTATAAAAAAAACGAAATTTTTTCAATTTTTTCTTTAGTTATTATTTTATTATTTTTTAATTAAAAGAATTCCTACTTCCCATTTTTTTTTTTTTAAAAAAAGAATAATTCCCCACTTTCATTTACTTTTCTTTTTTAATTTATCACTTTTTTTACTTTACTTGTTTTTATTTTCCACTTATTTTACTTTTCTTTTTTTAATTTCCACTTTCTTTTAATATTTTTTTAAAAAAACTTTTCAGCTACCTTTACTTTTATTATTTTATTACAACTTTCTTTTACTTTTCATTTTTAAAATTTCCACATTCTTTTACTTTTATTTTTTTAATTTTTCACTTTCTTTTCCTTTTTAAAACAAAAATAATTTCCATCTACTTTTACTTTTTTATTCCATACTTTTAATTTTTTTATTATTTTATTTCAATCCGAAAATTTAAAAAAATATTTAACGTTTTCAGTTTTTTTAATTTATTTTATTTTAAAATAAAGATAAAAAATAAAAATAATACTAATAGTAATAATTGACCTTTTAAATTAGTTTTAATTTTTACCCTATATAAAAAAAATGTAACAAAGCTAAAAAATATATATTAAATTTTTAAAAATATTTGCATAGTAAAAGGTGATAAAAATTCAAATATAGTCAAAAATTAGGTGTTCGCAGCTTCCCCTCTTGGCTTGGAAATACGAAGAGTTTTCAGGAAAAGACTAGGCGAACCATGTGATTAAAGTTTTGACCAAACCATTATTCAAAAGGAAAAAAAAATAAAAGATAGGGTGCAACCGAGTCCTGGTTTGGACAGCCTACATATCCCGGGTTATAGGAGAATCAGGTCGCGTGTAGTTCAAGGAGAATGGTGGAATGGTGAGTTGAGGAGTCGAGTGAGGTTCCGTCGAGTCTCCAGTGCGCGGTCCTGCTATTATATCAAAATAAAAAGAAACTAAACAAGCCTATCAGTTTTGAGTTATAAGATTCCTATCTATGAGTCTTCTTAAACTTGATCTTGAGTCTTGACTGGTTCTTCATGCAGACTCTGATCTAAACCTTGATGCTCGCTAGTTGTAGGTTCTAGTTCATTGTTTTATAGCTTCTTCTAATCAAAACGGGACTCCAATGCTCGTGGCTTCAGTCATGTCTTGAGCATTCCACTTCTTTTCAATTGCTTTTGCATTTTGGATTCACTTATTTTTTCTTTTCGTTTATTCTGAATTGAGACTTCTTGATTTGGTCATCTCGAACCCTGTGCCTCGAGGTAAAACCTACTTAGACACCAAAACAAACAAACGACCGAAAGTTTTTTGCCCCAGTTTGCCCTAGGAAATTTTGGGAGTTATTGTAACAAAATTCTAAACTACTTCTTCATTGAAAGCAATAAAAGGTCGGGAGTGGTGTACCCCCAAAAAGTCATGCTGATTTGTTTTTTGGATGGTGTTCCTTTATTGTCAAGAGGATGTCTCAACTAAGGATTGGTGTACCTTATGTTGGGAAAATGTGGCCATTGAATTGTATACCCTATATTGGCAATGATATCAGGGAGTGGTGTACCCTGCATTTAAGATCAAATCAACTAGGGTGTGGAGACCCTATGTTGGAAATGAGAATAGGGAGTGGAGACCCTATGTCTAAAATAAAATAAACTAGGGAGTGGAAACCATATGTTGGAAATTGGAAAAGCAACTAGGAAGTGGAGAACCTATGTCTAAAAAATAAAAATCAACTAGGGAATGGAGACCCTATGTTGGAAAAAGCGACTAGGGAGTGGAGACCCTGTGTTGGAAAAGAGACTAGGGAGTGGAGACCCTATGTCTAAAATAACATCAACTAGGGAGTGGAGACCCTATGTTGGAAAAGAGACTGAGGAGTGGAGACCCTATGTCTAAATAACATCAACTAGGGAGTGTAGACCCTATGTTAGAAAAGAGACTAGGGAGTGGAGACTCTATGTCCAAAATAGTATCAACTAGGGAGTGGAGACCCTATATTGAAAAAGAGACTAGGGAGTGAAGACCCTATGTCTAAAATAACCTCAACTAGGGAGTGGAGACCCTATGTTGGAAAAGAGACTTGGGAGTGGAGACCTTATGTCCAAAATAATTTCAACTAGGGAGTGGAGACCCTAAGATGGAAAAGGTACTAGGGAATGGAGACTCTATGTCTAAAATAAAATCAACTAGGGAGTGGAGACCCTATGTTGGAAAAGAGACTAAGGAGTAGCGATCATATGTCTAAAATAACATCAACTAGGGAGTGGAGACCTTATGTTGGAAAAGCGACTAGGGAGTGGAGACCCTATGTCTAAAATAAAATCAACTATGGTGTGGAGACCCTATGTCTACCATAACATCAACTAGGGAGTGGAGACCCTATGTTGGAAAAGAGACTAGGCAACAAAGATCCTATGTTGGAAAGGAGACTAGGGAGTGGAGACCCTATGTATAAACTAAAATCAACTAGGGAGTGGAGACCCTATGTTGGAAAAGAAGACCAGGGAGTGGAGACCCTATATCTAAAATAACATCAACTAGGGAGTAGAGACCCTATGTTGGAAAGGATACTAGGGAGTGATACCCTATGTCTAAAATAAAATCAACTAGGGAGTGGAGACCCTATGTTAGATAAGAGACTAGGGATTGAAGACCCTATATCTAAAATAAAATCAACTAGGGAGTGGAGACCCTATGTTGGAAAAGAGACTAGGGAGTGGATACCCTATGTCTAAAATAAAATCAAGTAGGGAGTGGAGACCCTATTTTGGAAAAATAACTAGGGAGTGGAGACCCTATGTCTAATATAAAATCATCAACTAGGGAGTGGAAACCCTATGTTGGAAAAGAGACTAGGGAGTGGAGACCATATGTCTAAAATAAAATTATCAACTAGGGAGTGGACACCCTATGTTGGAAAAGATACTATGGAGTGAAGACCATATGTCTAAAATATTATCAACTAGGGAGTGGAGACCCTATGTTGGAAAAGAGACTAGGGAGTGGATACCCTATGTCTAAAATAAAATCAAGTAGGGAGTGGAGACCCTATTTTGGAAAAATAACTAGGGAGTGGAGACCCTATGTTGGAAAAGAGACTAGGGAGTGGATACCCTATGTCTAAAATAAAATCAAGTAGGGAGTGGAGACCCTATTTTGGAAAAATAACTAGGGAGTGGAGACCCTATGTTGGAAAAGAGACTAGGGAGTGGATACCCTATGTCTAAAATAAAATCAAGTAGGGAGTGGAGACCCTATTTTGGAAAAATAACTAGGGAGTGGAGACCCTATGTTGGAAAAGAGACTAGGGAGTGGATACCCTATGTCTAAAATAAAATCAAGTAGGGAGTGGAGACCCTATTTTGGAAAAATAACTAGGGAGTGGAGACCCTATGTTGGAAAAGAGACTAGGGAGTGGATACCCTATGTCTAAAATAAAATCAAGTAGGGAGTGGAGACCCTATTTTGGAAAAATAACTAGGGAGTGGAGACCCTATGTTGGAAAAGAGACTAGGGAGTGGATACCCTATGTCTAAAATAAAATCAAGTAGGGAGTGGAGACCCTATTTTGGAAAAATAACTAGGGAGTGGAGACCCTATGTTGGAAAAGAGACTAGGGAGTGGATACCCTATGTCTAAAATAAAATCAAGTAGGGAGTGGAGACCCTATTTTGGAAAAATAACTAGGGAGTGGAGACCCTATGTCTAATATAAAATCATCAACTAGGGAGTGGAAACCCTATGTTGGAAAAGAGACTAGGGAGTGGAGACCATATGTCTAAAATAAAATTATCAACTAGGGAGTGGACACCCTATGTTGGAAAAGATACTATGGAGTGAAGACCTTATGTCTAAAATATTATCAACTAGGGAGTGGAGACCCTATTGTTAGAAAAGAGACTAGGGAGTGGAGACCCTATGTTGGAAAAACTACTAGGGAGTTTTAGACCTTCTATCTAAAATGAAATCACCAACTAGGGAGTGGAGACCTTATGTTGGAAAATAGACTAGGGAGTGGAGACTCTTATGTCTAAAATAACATCAACTAGGGATTGGAGACCCTACGTAGGAAAGGAGACTAGGGAGTGGAGACCCTATGTCTGAAATAAAATCAACTAGGGAGTGGAGACCCTATGTCTGAAATAAAATCAACTAGGGAGTGGAGACCTTATGTTGGAAAAGATACTAGGGAGTGAAGACCCTATGTATAAGATAAAATCAACTAGGGAGTGGAGACCCTATGTCTAAAATAAAATCAACTAGGGAGTGGAGACCCTATGTTGGAAAAGCGACTAGGGAGTGGACACCCTGTGTCTAAATAAAATCAACTAGGGAGTGGAGACCTTATGTTGGAAAAGCGACTAGGGAGTGGACACCCTATGTCTAAAATATCATCAACTAGGGAGTGGAGACTCTATGGTGAAAAAGCGACTAGGGAGTGGAGACTCTATGGTGAAAAAGTGACTATGGAGTGGAGACCCTATGTCTCAAATAACGTCAACTAGGGAGTGGAGACCCTATATTGAAAAAGAGACTAGGGAGTGGAGACCTTATGTCTAAAATAAAAATCAACTAGGGAGTGGAGACTGTATGTTGGAAAAGGCGACTAGGGAGTGGAGACCATGTCTAAAAAACAATCAACTAGGGAGTGGAGACCCTATGTTGGAAAACGCAGCTAGTGATTGGAAACCCTATACTTCCATGATTTTGAACATTCTTTCTTTTCTTTCATTTTCATCATTTTTTTTAAAAGAATGAGTAAAATGCAGGAAAGGGTTTGGAGAAGACTTCCCTTTTGGAGTTGTTGTTGTAGAGTTGTTTCTAGGCACTTCTGACCCCGGAGAACCTTTGACTTTTTCAAACCCTTCCATAACGGTTGGTCACGTGGGACCTAACCTTTTCAATCTTTGTTTTGCCTTTGTGGGCATTTGACATTCTTTCTTTCAAAACTTTCAATTTTAGAGCGTTGGGGAACCTTTGGCTTTTCACACTTTTCCATGACGGTTAGTCACGTGAGACTAAACATTGTCAATTTAATTTCTCCCTCATAGGCACTTCAATTTAATTTTCTTCTTTTGAGAGATTTTTGATTTCGAAGCATCGGCTACTATGGCCAGTCGGGGTCAACTTGATGCCTCTGCCGAGGCTGGGTGCCTTTTGCATATATTAGCTTGTATCAAACGAAAGCCCTGTAAATCAGTCTTGCCATCCCTTCTTTGCCTTAGTTTTGGAACAGAGTTAGACCGAAAGGGATTCAAAGAAAAATAAACAATGGAATGGACAAATGAATTTAGACAAGAGGTATCCCTTTCAGGGAAAGGGAAGAAGGACTTATCTGGAGTACATGCGGACTTCAATGAACATGACATGCCTTTTAAACTGGATTTTTGATCTGTGTAAACCGTCCGACACTCAGAAATTCATCAAACTTTTGCCTCGAAATCGAGAAATCTTGCCCAGGACTGTGTCGATGCCAGTAACTGTAGGAATACTCTTTTTCGATCGGGCGCCCTTTGCGGCTTTTCACCAACTGACCTCTCTCATTTCTCTTCTCACCATCGCCTTATAGTGCTCTTTGCGAGTTTTCACTAACAAGACTCTCTCATTTTAATTTCTCTCATTTGATTGCATCAGATCCAAGTAACTGTATCCTCCCATTTTGAACCTCTATGTCGATTGATCGGAAGGACTTGAACAAGATTTGGGGTAAAAAGAATTTGGATTGAATTACAACTTTGGAACATTTCAGGCAAAACCATCGCCGAGCCATTATAACATCTGTCCCAGTTTCACTTTTGGGGGAATTTGGATTTTTGTTTTGGAGTGACTTAACCCCAGAGGCGAGGCTGCCTACGTATCCTCTCGGAATCAAGTCGAACATAGTTCAAGTAATATGAACTTGTTTGATTTTTGTTTTGCTTTCTTTTTCTTCTGTTTTCTGTTCTTTCTTTTTTTCTATTTTTTCTTCTTTTTTTTTGTCTTATTTGTTTTGTTTTTCTTCTCTTTTTTCTTTCTTGTTTTTTTTAATAACATCTTCAGGTTCCAAAGAGGGTAATCAAAGAAAGGTAACCGGCTCAAAAGGGTTAGCAAAAGGGTTAATGATGTTTGGATAGCGAGAATGAAAGCCTTCGTCATCCCAATCGGAGAACATTAATGCCACATAGAGGGTCAACCATAGTACCTTTTGATTGCATCCACATTGACAGTTGTTTCAGGGACATTTCCTTTGATTCTTCCCAGGTACAACGCTCTCTTTTGCAGTACTCTCATTACAATGCATGGACCTTTCTAATTTGGAGCCAATTTTCCTTTAGCTTCTTCGTGAGGTGGGAGGATACGTCTCAAGATGAGTTGTTCTATTTCAAATTTCCTGGGCCGCACTTTCTTATTGTAGACACGGGCCATTCTTTGTTGGTACAACTGCCTATGACAAATTTCGGCCAATCGCTTTTCATCAATAAGTGTCAATTGTTCCAATCGGTTCTTGACCCAATCTTTATCCTCAATCTCGGCTTCGACAATGACCCGGAGAGGGGGAATTTTAACTTATGCAGGTTTCAATCAAGCTTGGCATAAGCTTATTCTCATACTGTTCCGATTTTTTGTTTTATTTCCTTAACCTCATATTCATTGCATTCTACTTCTTGATTCATTATTTCGAAGTCTAACAGCGTTTTAGGATCTGGGCATGAAGTCCGCAAGCATGTCATGTTACTAAAATCTGCATGAACAGAACTGAAAAGAGAATAAGAAAAGTGGCAAGATTAAGAAAAGAGACATTCATGTACAATGAAATATTAATTTCATTTGATTTGATTTTTAAAAATTTTTAAAGATAGAAGGGTTTACATCAGAAAGTAAGACAAAAAAGTAAAACGTCCGGATTACACCCTGAAATAATCCAGACGCAGAAAAGATAGCAAGACCGGCTACCGAGACTCCCATCTGACAGAGAACTTTTCAGGTTTGGAGCCCGTTTTTAGGTTTCTCTTCTACCGCAGCAATGGCTAATGTGGCTTTCAGTGCTGGATCAAATTCCTCATCTTCACAGATCATTCCGACTACTGGCCCATTGGTGTGAGAAGGCCGAGGGTTGTTCATCATATTAGGGGTCTCTTCATCCCTAAGCACTATTGCCTTGACCTCGATGAGGTCTTCCACTGTTCTCTTAAGAATCCAACAGTCTTCTGTATCATGTCCCACTGCTCCAGAGTGGTATTCACATCTAGCATTAGCCCGGTGCGCCGGTTCGAGGCTACTGGTTGCAGTAGACCTAGCCTGACTAGCTTTTGGAACAAGCTCGAGTATGATTCACCAATAGGGGTGAACTGATTCCTTCTAAGGAGGTTTTTATTTTTGAATTTGTTTTTGAATTTTTTTTCATATCTTGATTTCTTTTTTCTTTCTCTTTTTGTTGTTTTTCGCTCTTTGTTTTTCTTTGTTATTTTTTTGTCACTCTTTTCTTTCTTTTTCACTCAATTTTTTTTCTTTTTTTTTTTTGGTTTATTTTTTCACTCAATTTGTTTATTGCTATGATCAAATCTGATGGGGATTGCCTACGTATCATGACGCCACATGAACCAGATTATTACGTAGTTCAGGGAAGATTAAAAATAAAGTAAACAAGCAAATCCTTTTTTCCTTTATTTTTTTTTACTCATACACAAAACACACCACGAAAACTTCTAACAAGGAACATATTTTTGAGTTTTGATTTTTTTATTTTAGAGGGGAATTTTTGAAAGGAAAACTTCTTTAAGAGTAAATAAAATATTTTTGGATTTTGATTTTTTTTTATGTTTTTTTAAATATATTTATTTTTATATTTTTTTTTTTGAGAATTATTGAAAAGAAAGACTTCTAAAGAAGAAAGAAAATATATTTCTTTTGAATTTCGATTTTTATTTTATTTTTTCCAAAGAAAGACTTCTAAAGAAGAAGAACAAATATTTTTGGATTTTGATTTGATTTTCTTTTTCGAATGAAAGACTTCTAAAAAGAAAGAACATATTTTTTGTTTTAAATTTTTTTATTTATTTATTGGGAATTTTCTAAGGAAAGATTTTTAAAGAAGGAACTAATGAAAATATTTTTGGATTTTTGAAAATTGGAGCCGAAAACGATGAGGTTTACCAAGGTATCTCACATCTGGTGAGAATCAGACCCCGTAGTTTGGTCAGTTTTGTCGGAACAGAGGAAACATGACTTTTGAAAAAATTGGCTTATTTTCTTTTTCTTTTTATTTTCAAAATTTCAGCAGAGTTTCAGAATTTTTCAAATATCTACCTCTCACTCTCACTCTTGATTTTTTTTTTTTTGATTTTCTCTTCTTTTTTTTTTCCTTTTTTTGATTTTCTTTCCCTATTCTAGAAGTCAGTCAACATGCAAGCCGAAACAAACAGATGCGCAAGTAGCATGTAAGATGCATCAGGATGGTCTTTTAATTTGGGTACACTTATCCTAGACGGACCCAACCCCTGTGTTGAGTCCCCAAAGTCGAATGCACGTGATGCAAACAAACGTACATACTAGGGATCTGGTATGAGGTTATGTCATTCTAAGTTTAAATCATGGGTGTATTGTTCTAGACCTGGCTTACCCGAGTGGACAACTCGAGCCGGGAGGGGCATCGTACCGGGAATACTAAAGCTTCACCGGCTTTGCAACTTGTCTGATTCTCATTCTAAAATTAGGGTATGACTCTAACAGAAAAGAAGCCACGTGAATCGCACGCTTCCTAGAAGATTTAGAAGACTCAGAGAGAAGAAGGGTTTTCGTAACAGTTTATATATAGTTCACATAATATCAAAGCAGTAAAATGCGGCATTTAGCACATTAGGCTCAAACACGTAAAACATTAGATAATAAACAAAAGTCATGTATAACAGTTATTCTAATCTCGAATTCTAAACCTTGAACCAGAGATTCTGGGTTCGTTCCCCAGCGGAGTCGCTAGAGCTGTCACACCTCCTTTTTCCTGAGGGATATGAGAGTTTTTTCAATTAAAGTGACATTAATCGAGATGAAATTATTAATTTATTCAGAGTCGCCACTTGGAATAAATTATGGTGTCCCAAGTCACCGATTTATTTTAAATTCCAAATTGAGGAAATTTGACTCTCTTTTAAGGTCCGCGAAAATCAGAAGACCAAGAAAAGAATTTTGGTAACCCGGGAGAAGGTGTGAGACACTCCCGAATTTTGTGGTTTTAGCACGGTCACTCAACTATTAATACTTGGCCTAATTATCTGATTTATTACATGTTTTAAACCTATAGTGCATTTTGTCTTTTATCGCTTTTAATATTTATTGAATTTATTTGAACAAGTCGCGATGTCGCGCACTCGTTATTTTTGTACATATAATAAATCGTTCCACGTGAAACGCACCCACGATTTACAACATATTTATTTTAATTATTAAAAGTTGTGGTCAAGTCGCATGAAACGTACACTTGAATTGGGCTTTACGTATCATAATTATACCACGGGAACGGTACCCATAGTCACGATAAGTTATTATTAATCGCGCTTAAAGCAAGCTGCGATGTTCGAATATTATTCAATTACTAATTTTGAGATTATTGTAAGGTCATGAGGTATGGATATTATTATGGAGGAAACGAAGTAAACAAATTATGGAAAAGTTGGCAAGCTTGTGAATACTTATTTGTTTTTGGTCCTGGCCAACAATTAGCCCATAAATACACCGGGGAAGTCCAATTAAGTCTTACATCAATCATGGCCTAACCTAATCTCTTATAATTTTATTGTTAACCAATATTTGAAACTAGACTAAATTTAAGGTAGGAATAGATAGATACGGGTATAACTAATTTAGTTACTAAGATAGGAGATCAAAATGAAACTAAAGCATGCTAAAATGGAAAGCCATTCATTCATTGAATAAAAGAGAAAAGTAACAAATTAATACATATTTATCAATAAGATTAACCATATGAACTACCAAAAAGGACAATAAACTAATCTTAACAAATACTCTACATGAGAACGAATTAGTCTTAGCACACTCAGATGCAAATTCGACCATATCATACTCAAAGTTAAATTAAAACAGAGTGACCAAAACATTAATGAGAAAACAAAATAGAAAGAGAAGTGAACCTTTGTATTGATGATTGTGGATTTA
>AWOL01S0044572.1:0-19390 GCA_000715115.1 Nicotiana otophora | reverse complement strand
TTATGTGCGTTGAGCCAACTTTGGAAGCTTATATCTCGCAATTCATAAGGAATCAGAACATTTACAAAACATGAAAGTTGTAGCTGTTTGATTATAGTTTCCAGAAAGTTAAACCATTCATTATTTAGACATTTTTACAGAAAGTTATGACAGATTGAATGAAGGATGGTATAGCAGTTTCGCCAGAAATTTCTGATGCGTAGAGCCGACTGNTGCAGAAATTATGTGCGTTGAGCCAACTTTGGAAGCTTATATCTCGCAATTCATAAGGAATCAGAACATTTACAAAACATGAAAGTTGTAGCTGTTTGATTATAGTTTCCAGAAAGTTAAACCATTCATTATTTAGACATTTTTACAGAAAGTTATGACAGATTGAATGAAGGATGGTATAGCAGTTTCGCCAGAAATTTCTGATGCGTAGAGCCGACTGTGAAAGCTTATATCTCGCAATTCATAAGGAATCAGAACATTTTCAAAACATGAAAGTTGTAGTCGTTGGATTATAGTTTCCAGAAAGTTAAACCATTTATCATTTAGACATTTGTACATGAAGTTATGATCAATTGAAGGAAGGCTAGTAGAGCAGTTTCTGGTGGACTTTTAATGACGAAAAATAGACTTTTAGTGACGAAAAATGGACTTTTAGTGACGGAAAATGGACTTTTAGTGATGGATTGGCAGAAACTTAAGGATCAAAAATGGTCATTTCATTCATTTCGTTTTGGATTTTCGGAGCACGGTTCTTGGGCGATTTTTACGGGAAAACATTGGGGTAAGTGTTCCTTATCCTATATTGATTATATTTCATGATTCCATACTCATTTACATCATGAATCCGTGAATTTATGGAAGAAAAGTCAAGATTTTTGCAAAATCTTTCGAAAACAAAAATTTAAGATTTGGAGGTCGAGTTGTTATCGAATTTTGGTAAAATTGGTATGGGTGGACTCGTAATTGAATGGGTTGTCGGATTTTATAAGTTTCACCGGATTTCGAGATGTGGGCCCCACGGGCAAAATTTGAGCTAATTTCGGACTTTAATAAAAATGTAATATTTTCTTATGAAATTGATTACTATAATTTTTGTTAACTGTATCAAATTAATTATGACTAGATACGAGTCGATCGGAGTCGAAAAATCGAGGAAAAAGTATAATACTTGATTAAATTGGAGCAAGTCGAGGTAAGTGACTTGTCTAATCTTGTGTGGGAGAAATTTTCCCTAGGATTGATATTGATGTGATTATTGAAATGTGTTGAAAGTCGTGTGCACGTGGTGACGAGTGTGTACACGGGCTAAATTGCGAAATATTATATTTTTAAATTGTGTAAATCACTATTGCGCATTTATTAAATTATTTTATCTTGTTATATTCTTCATCATTGATCTGAGATATATACTTCAAATTTGTTTGATCTTTTCTTACTAATTGTTTTACCTGTTTAGTTGAAACTTGGTTTCTTTTATTCTGTGCATTATTTGAAGGTTGATTTTCTTTAAATTAAATATTATTAATATGAAGTATTTGACATTTTTAAACTTGATATTGAAGCAACGTAGTAAAGATTTTGAAATATTATTTTCCCAAATTATTTACTCCTGAATATTATTGATGAATTATTTTGACATGAGCCGTGAGCTCTTTATTGTGGAAGAATATTATTGATGAATTATTTTGACATGAGCCGTGAGCTCTTTATTGTGGAAAAATATTATTGTTGAATTATTTTGACATGAGCCGTGAGCTCTTTATTGTGGAAAAATATTATTGATGAATTATTTTGACATGAGCCGTGAGCTCTTTATTGTGAAAAACTATTATTGATGATTTATTTTGGCATGAGCCGTGAGCTCTTTATTGTGGAAAAATATTATTGTTGAATTATTTTGACATGAGCCGTGAGCTCTTTATTGTGAAAAAATATTATTGTTGAATTATTTTGACATGAGCCGTGAGCTCTTTATTGTGGAAAAATATTATTGATGAATTATTTTGACATGAGCCGTGAGCTCTTTATTGTGGCAAACTATTATTGATGATTTATTTTGGCATGAGCCGTGAGCTCTTTATTGTGGAAAAATATTATTGTTGAATTATTTTGACATGAGCCGTGAGCTCTTTATTGTGGAAAAATATTATTGATGAATTATTTTGACATGAGCCGTGAGCTCTTTATTGTGGCAAACTATTATTGATGATTTATTTTGGCATGAGCCGTGAGCTCTTTATTGTGGAAAAATATTATTGATGAATTATTTTGACATGAGCCGTGAGCTCTTTATTGTGGAAAAATATTATTGATGAATTATTTTGACATGAGCCGTGAGCTCTTTATTGTGGCAAACTATTATTGATGATTTATTTTGGCATGAGCCGTGAGCTCTTTATTGTGGAAAAATATTATTGATGAATTATTTTGACATGAGCCGTGAGCTCTTTATTGTGGAAAACTATTATTGATGATTTATTTTGGCATGAGCCGTGAGCTCTTTATTGTGGAAAAATATTATTGATGAATTATTTTGACATGAGCCGTGAGCTCTTTATTGTGGCAAACTATTATTGATGATTTATTTTGGCATGAGCCGTGAGCTCTTTATTGTGGAAAAATATTATTGTTGAATTATTTTGACATGAGCCGTGAGCTCTTTATTGTGGAAAAATATTATTGTTGAATTATTTTGACATGAGCCGTGAGCTCTTTATTGTGGAAAAATATTATTGTTGAATTATTTTGACATGAGCCGTGAGCTCTTTATTGTGGAAAAATATTATTGATGAATTATTTTGACATGAGCCGTGAGCTCTTTATTGTGGCAAACTATTATTGATGATTTATTTTGGCATGAGCCGTGAGCTCTTTATTGTGGAAAAATATTATTGTTGAATTATTTTGACATGAGCCGTGAGCTCTTTATTGTGGAAAAATATTATTGATGAATTATTTTGACATGAGCCGTGAGCTCTTTATTGTGGAAAACTATTATTGATGATTTATTTTGGCATGAGCCGTGAGCTCTTTATTGTGGAAAAATATTATTGATGAATTATTTTGACATGAGCCGTGAGCTCTTTATTGTGGAAAACTATTATTGATGATTTATTTTGGCATGAGCCGTGAGCTCTTTATTGTGGAAAAATATTATTGATGAATTATTTTGACATGAGCCGTGAGCTCTTTATTGTGGAAAACTATTATTGATGATTTATTTTGGCATGAGCCGTGAGCTCTTTATTGTGGAAAAATATTATTGATGAATTATTTTGACATGAGCCGTGAGCTCTTTATTGTGGAAAAATATTATTGATGAATTATTTTGACATGAGCCGTGAGCTCTTTATTGTGGCAAACTATTATTGATGATTTATTTTGGCATGAGCCGTGAGCTCTTTATTGTGGAAAAATATTATTGTTGAATTATTTTGACATGAGCCGTGAGCTCTTTATTGTGGAAAAATATTATTGATGAATTATTTTGACATGAGCCGTGAGCTCTTTATTGTGGCAAACTATTATTGATGATTTATTTTGGCATGAGCCGTGAGCTCTTTATTGTGGAAAAATATTATTGTTGAATTATTTTGACATGAGCCGTGAGCTCTTTATTGTGGAAAAATATTATTGATGAATTATTTTGACATGAGCCGTGAGCTCTTTATTGTGGAAAACTATTATTGATGATTTATTTTGGCATGAGCCGTGAGCTCTTTATTGTGGAAAAATATTATTGATGAATTATTTTGACATGAGCCGTGAGCTCTTTATTGTGGAAAAATATTATTGATGAATTATTTTGACATGAGCCGTGAGCTCTTTATTGTGGCAAACTATTATTGATGATTTATTTTGGCATGAGCCGTGAGCTCTTTATTGTGGAAAAATATTATTGTTGAATTATTTTGACAAGAGCCGTGAGCTCTTTATTGTAGAAAAATATTGTTGTTGAATTATTTTGGCAAGTTAAATTATTTGAGCACTTGAGGTGCAAATTGTGATATATTGTGATATTGATACGCATGCGGTGGTATAAGGTCTGGGTGTTGAAACGCATGCGGTGAGATAAGGGTGGCTTGATACGCGTGGCTAGTAGGGGTGACTACTAGAAGTCATGCGGTGTGATAAGGGTGGCTAAAACGCGGGATGCTATTTCGGGAAAAATATTTTCTTTAAATTAATTGTGAAGGCTTCCGCGGTGGTATAATAAATGAGATATTGTGAATTTGTTCATGATTTGGAACTACGAGGCGGTACCTCGGGAGTGCCCTTGTTGATATTGATTTATGGCCGTAGTTGCCTTTGATTATTATTGTGATTTTCATAAAGTTGAAGGAAATTCTGTTTTGATTTCCACGAGATATTATTTGCAATTATTTGGTGTCATTAAATGTGACATACTATTTGATTCATTTCCAATGTCATTTTATTTTACTACATTGATAAACATTTTACCATGCCATTTTTATATTCCAGTAGGGCCTCACTTGACCTCGTCGCTACTCTATCGAGGTTAGACTTGGCACTTACTGGGTACCGTTGTGGTGTACTCATACTACGCTTCTGCACATCTTTTTGTGCAGATCCAGGTACATTTTACCAGCCTAGACGTCATTGAGTTACCTGCGCACGGAGACTTCGAGGTATATCTGCCAGCGTCCGCAGACTCCGGAGTCCCCTTCTATCATTTTATGTTGCTTCCTTATATTTTATTTAGACCTTGACATATAGAGACATTGAGAATAAATTCTTAGAAGCTTGTGACTTATTTCTACCGGGTTTTGGGAGTTGAAATTGTTTGAATTGTAGTTTATTTATTTCAGATATTTATTATTATTCCGCATTGATAGGCTTACCTAGTCTTAGAGACTAGGTGTCATCACGACATCCTACGGAGGGGATTTGGGGTCGTGACATTCCCCTTACAAGTCCTGTGGCAAACCAGAACTTATCAACAATGTGTTCATCATCTCCTTTAATGGACGATTCTTTCTTTACGCAATTTTATTGAATTGGGGCGTGTAAGGAGTCGTTGTCTGATGAATAATTCCATATTCTAAACATATTTTTTCAAAAGGAGATTCGTATTCATCACCCCTATCACTTCTTATCATTTTGATTTTCTTGTTAAGTTGCGTATCAACTTCAGTTTTGTATTGCTTGAATGCATCTATTGCATCATCTTTACTATTAAGTAAGTAAACATAGCAATATCGAGTACTATCGTCAATAAAAGTTATGAAATGCTTCTTTCCACCGCGAGATGGTATTGACTTCATGTCCCAAATATCTGTGTGAATTAAGTCTAAAGGATTTGAATTTCTTTCAACTGACTTATAAGAACGTTTAACATATTTAGACTCCACACATATTTGACATTTCGATTTGTCGCATTCAAACTTAGGCAATACTTCCAAATTAATTATTTTTCGCAAGGTTTTATAATTGACATATCCCAAACGTTTATGCCATTAATCATTTGACTCAAGTAAGTAAGAAGAAACTGAAATTTTATTATTCTCAACGACCACTACATTCAGTTTGAAAAGGCCCTCAGTGAAGTAACTTTTTCCTACAAACATCTCATTCTTACTTATTACAATCTTATCAGATACAAAATTGCACTTAAACCCATTCTTAACGAAAAGTGCAGTAGAGACTAAGAGCCCGTTTGGACATAAGAAATTTTTTTCTTTTTTCAAAAAACAATCACTTTTTTTTTTAAATCAGCGTTTGTTCATAAAATTTTCAATTTTCACTTGAAAATGCATTTTGAAATTTTTTGAAATTTTGAAAAACTCCAAAAAGTTATTTTTCAAAATTTTCACTCAGATTACTCACAAAACTTCAAAAACAACCAAAAATTATATTCATGTCCAAACACAACTCTAGTTTTCAAATACCATTTTCACTTGAAAACTTTTTTCACTTTTTTTTTTTGGAATTTTACAATTCTTATGTCCAAACGCCCACTAAGTTCTTCCTAATTTCAGGAACATGAAGGACGTTGTTCAGAGTCACCACCTTGCCAGAGGTCATTTTCAGAAATATCTTGCCACATCCTTCAATCTTGGCTGTTACAGAATTTCCCATAGAAAGTGTCTCTTCGGGTCCAACGGGAGCATATGTAGCAAACGCTTCTCTAACAGCACATACATGGCGAGTGGCTCCAGAATCAATCCACAATTCCTTAGGATTTCCCATCAGGTCACATTCAGACAGCATAGCACACAAGTCATCAATATCCTCGTGCTTTTCAACCATGTTTGCTTGACCCTTCTTCTTTTCTTTCCTTGGAGCACAACAATCTGCAAATTTGTGTCCAGCTTTCCCACAGTTGTAACAATTTCCTTTGAACTGCTTCTTGCTTGGGTTGCTTTTTAGTCCAGAAGCCTTCTTCCTCTTTCTATTATTTTGAGGAGCATCCTCGACAATGTTTCCTCCCATTATTATTGAGTTTCCACGACCTTTCTTTTCAGCAGCTTTGTTGTCCTCTTCGATTCTCAACCGAACAATGAGATCTTCAAGCGACATCTCTTTGCATTTGTGTTTCAAGTAATTTTTGAAGTCCTTCCACAAAAGAGGCAACTTCTCAATCATCGTTGAAACTTGGAATGCTTCATTGATGATGATACCTTCAATAAAAATTCTGTTAGTGATAATAATATAATCAATACTTTCAACATAAGTATTAATTCGAATAATACCTTCAGTAAGGAGATCGCCAATAATCACTTGCAATTCCTGGACTTGGGTAATAACAAACTTGCTACCTACCATTATGTAGTCCAAAAATTTAGCGGCAACAAATTTCTTCAACCCGACATCCTCAGTTTTGTATTTCTTTTCAAGCGCAATCCACAGTTCCTTTGACATCTCCACATTACTATAGACGTTATACATATCGTCCTCTAACCCGCTAAGAATGTAATTCTAGCATAAAAATCAGAATGCTTCCACGCCTCAATCACGAGAAAGCGTTCATTGTCTGGAGTTTCATCAAGCAAAACAGGAACATCTTCCTTAATGAATTTCTGTAGACTTAAAGTCATAAAGTAGAAGAACATCTTCTGCTGCCACCGCTTGAAATCAATTCCGAAATTATTTTGGGTTTTTCTACCGGTGTTGTTCGGCTTGTCGATACATTGGCAATCACCATAGGAACAGTCTAGTTTCCGTTCCCAGTCGTCATTTCTGTAAAAAGAATGGCACAAACAAACGTTTAATATACGGAGAAGTTTTTATATCTTCAAACAAAATAAAACTGGAGTAGAAAATCACGTGGATTTTAATCTCCAATGGAGTAGAAAATCGCTAGGATTTTAATCTCCAAATAAAAGAAAGTAAACCAAAAACAGACTATACGTTAAAGTAAACAAATGGAGTAGAAAACCGCGAAGGCTTTAATCTCCAAAATGGGAGTAGAAAGCCACACAGGTTTTAGTCTCCAGAACAATTAAGTTCCTTAAGCTTGTTAATAGACTGTAGTTGTAAAATAATTCTGGAGAAGAAAACAATATATAAACAGAAATGTAGAAAATACAGAATTTAATCCGAGCCCACTGAATTCACAGTATTTCCTTAAGGAACTTAATCCCCTCTTAGTACACGAGGTTGTGGATTATTTCCTTCCACGATAGAAGGGATTACACAGTAGGGTAGCAGTACTTCAAACCTGAGTGTTTCAGCGAACACAATGAACGGTAGCAAATCAGCTAATTTGGATTAAAATAATATTATGTTAATATTAATATTAACCAATATAAATTTGGTCCAAAAAACTAATCAATCAATCATCAAATCTGAAGCCGAGACAAGCGAGCGACGACGACGGCGCGAGGCTTGCCTTCTTCTTAACTCTTTAAGAGCTAGAAGAAGAGCAATTATATATATACCCATCAAAAGTCTTTTCCTCCTCCAATATGGGACAATGTTCCTTTGGCAAGGAGGGAAACTCAAATATTTTATTTTTCCTCTATTTTCCATTCACCCTCTTTTAAGTTAAACCAAACTTAACCCAACAACATTAACATTTGATTGAGTTGGACGTAGATACACTTGAATATGGAGCTAATGTAGTTATTTTAATAAAAGACAACACTATACTCGAAAAAACAATATACATTCAAACACAAAATATAACTGTATGGATAAAAAACTCCACGTCAGGGGCAGATCTATGTAGGGGATATAGGGTAGTACGTCACCCGGTTGCTCGGATGGAATTACATGTATGTACTAGTATTTCCCGCACAAAAGATACATAAATAAGCATTGGCACCCCAAGTAATAATGTGACTATAGGTGCCATGGTCAGAGTCCTGAAATGCCAGCTTCAAGAACCAACTTCGACTCTAACTGCACTCAACTCAATTTAATACATACTCCCTTCGGTCCATAATAAGTGATTTTTTGGCATTTTCTTGCGGTCCAAAATATTTATTTTTTTCAGATTTTAAGAATGAATTAATTATATTTTTCCTACATTGCACTTGGAGTAAATAGTGTTGGAGTATGTGTTAGGAGTGTTTATGTGAAGAGATGGTAAATGTTAATATGGTCAATTTTATTGCTAATTAATGTTAAAAGGTGAATTTCTTAATCTGTGTGAAAACATCCAAAAATCACTTATTATGGATCGGAGGGAGTATTATTTTTCTCTACTTGTTCCTTTTTTCAATTCTCTTTTTCTTAATTTCTCTTATTTTCTTCATCTTTGTATTTTCTCTCTATATACAACCCCAACTTTTTATTTATTTAAATTACAAAATTAAATTTGCTTCTGCTTCTTTTTCTACATCTCAAAATTTTGTTTTAATATGATTTAATTGTTATTTTAATCCATCTAATGTTATTTTTTCTTTGATTTCAAATAAATAACCAAATATTTTTCCTCATGCAATTCAATATTACTTTTCCTCTACTTGTTCCCTTTTCCATTCTCATTTCTTTTATTTTATTTTCTTTTTCGTATTTTCTTTATCTTTTCTTTCTTTATACAACCCCGTTTTTAGTATCTATTTAAATTATAAAATTAGATTTTGCTTCTGTTTTCTTTTTCTACATCTCAAAAAATTTTATTTGAAATATGATTTTAATTATTATTTTTATTCATCTAATGTTATTTTTTTCCTTGATCTTAAATATATGACTAAATATTCTTTGGTTAACTATCACATATTTATCTATGCACAAAAATCTTATAAAGTGAACCGAATTAATTTAAAATGGATCGAACCGAATCGAATTAAACAGAGTGAACCGACCAAATATAACCTCCTCCACTAGTGGTAAGTTTGCCTTAAATATAGTGGCACCCGTATCCATCCAATCTTAGAACCGACTCTGCTTCACATCACGTATTTTGGCCTGGTCAATGGATATAATAACCTTCGGAGGCTGATATACGTTGGCATTACAACGTATCAAAAGGTCGAGGTCATATAACGAAGACAGGTTGTAGTCGAGGTCAAGGTAGCTTAATAGAAAACGAAGACGCAGATGAGCATCCGTCCTCAAGTAACGGATAACTTGAAGATTTAGATTCCTTAGAGAATATCCTAGTAAATATTCCCATATGTTGTACTATCTAGGGTTTTGAGGCCCATGTACCCTTATAAATAAGAGAGATGTAGTTCTAGAAAGTGGATTGAACACTTTTGTAAAGAACAATATTGACATTCTCTAAAGATTCTCTCTCTTTATCATATACATACAAAGTTTGCTTTTACACCTCTTTTTCTATTTTTCTCTCCCGATCCAAAAAGAATCGGGATATTCAAGTGTCTATCATTATCCATCATTGTCAGAGGAATCAGTGAAAAAATCTTACCCATGTCGGGTGAACCTTGTTCCATTATTTACTTAAATACCATTTATTATCATTTATTGTTATCTCTCACATTCTTGAATCATTTAGTGCTTCATTATTACGCTAAGATACAACTATCTAACATCATATGTTTGGTACTCTTCGTAACCACGCTAGATCTGTCGTTTGGATATTAATATTGACTTAAATGAACCCATTTTCTCTATAAGCCTAATTGTATAAGAACCTACATCTAAATTTTAGGTCATACAATAATCTCGACCGAGGCAGGAACAGGATGTTAAACACTTTTTATTTTTCTAGTATATACATTGAAACACAAAATATAATCTCGAACGACAGTATTTTAAACACTTTTGCAGTTTTTCTAGAACTTACACGACTCAGTGCGACGTAAATTATATTGTAAGTAGTGATTGCAAAATGAGCCCATATTTTGTCAACCCGTCCAATCCGCCTATATTTTAGTGGGTTATGAGTGACATTTAAATTGGGTAAAATTTGGGCTTCAACTCGTAGAAATATGTATTCATGGGTAAAATTTGGGCTACATCTCGTAGAAATATGTATTCATGGGTAAAATATGGGTTTGCCTATTGGGTTATCTTTCAACTTTTGCTTACTCAAAATACATGATATCATTTTTTAAACTGAAAATGCTATAAAGGTGTTCCAACTCATCTTCCTTCGTAAGTTTCTTCTCAATATAGTTGATCGTGTGAGTATTTCTTTTCTTTTTTCTTTTTCCGTCTAAATATTGTAAGTACGGTTTGCTATTGTTTAGCATTCTTGTTCTTTCCAGATGCATACTTAAATACCAAAAATAGCTTAAGAAGTAGAAGCAAATTTGTATAGTTTTCCACCCACCCCCACCCCCAAACCACCCACCTCTACCATCCCAAACTCCACTCACTCATAGATATATTATTAAGAGTACTTTCTTTTCATATTGTAGATAGAGTACTTTCTTTTTCATTTCAACAAAATAAGTATTTTCTTTTCATAAAGTAAAAAAATTATTTTCTTTCGTTTCAACCAAAAAAAAAAAAAATTTATGATGATGTAGAAAAAATATTTTCATTTCAAAAAAAAAGAAAGTATTTGTTTAGTCTTATATTGGATTGCAGACAATATATGAACAAGGTGAAAAATGCATAGAATCATTTATTATTAGTGATTATTGCTTGAAGTGCATTAAGCAGATTTTCTTCCTAAAATGATAATTTTCATATTTTGCAAAAGAATAACTTAAGTTTACAATATGATAGTCAAATTTGAATAAATTTAATAAAGAAGAGTATACATTATTCCAACTAAGATTATGTCACTAAATAATCTGAGCAAAAGGAAAATTATAAATTACACTTGAAAAAATATTACACTTATATAATATGAGTTAACCCATATTCAACCTGCCCATTTGATACCCCACCCTTTTTTGACCCGCATGAAATATGGGCGGATTGAGACCCAACCCATTTTAACCCGCCCAAATCCGACCCAAGCTCCTAACAGTTTCTGCAGTTGGTAATCTATGTTTCACAACTCAAAACCAAATTATCAAAGTCCATAAAAACCAATCTGCCTCTCGGTAAATTACGAGGCATTGGCGTTTTAGAGATTCAAAGTGTTGTTACCCTCATCATAGCACTTAAATTAGCGAGAATCATAGATGGGTTGTTACCTTCATCTAAGCTCTTGAGCTAAATCTATATATCTTGAAGCTACTTAACATAACGTGGTTGAAACATGAAAGTAATAACTTGGAGATCTCAAGTTCAATTCCAACTTAAACTTAGTGCAAGTCTATCTGCTCTCTTCTTCCTGTGCGAAATTAGCCTAAACACAATCCACAACAGAGAAAGAGAGACAAAATGTCTTAAGTTGTTTACCAGAGACCAGAATCTTCTTTGATCGGGAATTAACTGCATCTTTTTTTTCCAACTATGTTCTTAAATACAAATAGGGTGCCCAACAGTGGGCAAACAAGCACATCCAAGAAAGTTCAAACAAAAGTTGAAATGCAAGAACAGCTTTTAGCTTTCATCATTATCGTAATGCTACTGATTACAAAAACCTGATCTCAATGCGTATGTATGTATCTGAAAGTACGCTCACACTAGGAAACACTGTACAAGAATAATGTTCGAAGCTACCAAAAAGATAAAATAAACAAAAGGAAGAAGAAAAGTGCACCCAGCTGAAGCAAGCCTGCAACTGTAACATCAAAATCAGTTAACAAATGCAATTGCACAAGCAAAGAAAGCTGCCCTAATATCCGGTGCCATTAGCTAGTACTAAGTTATAAAACTCTCGCACCCTTTACCGTTCTACAAGTAACGAGACTAGCAGTTTCATGAATTGTCGCATTCCCTCGACAGCAGAACCTATAAAACTACCACTTCATCTTAGTAAAAAATATACCCTGATCCCCTTGGTAATTTTAAACTACATTTCTTTTCCAAGGGTATGATCATCCTATTCACAACGGAGCTACTAAATTAGAGAGCTTCCAGTAATGAAAGAAGAAAACAAACTCAAGCAGCACAGTGCAAATCTTCAGATTCCTTTGTCCTCGCGCATATAAGAATGACCAACTTATTGCATCTCTAGTTCTCAGTTATCTCTATTAAAATCAACTTCAGCTCACGAAATGTACAACAACTGAAAGCATAATCTCATTAGGGAGCCAATAGGCATCACATATGCAATGACTCAACCTTGCTGCAGATAATAGTTCCAGAGCTGGGAGGTGTTGAGGCACCAGGCAACAATATTTTATGCCCAATGATAAGAACTTATGTAGCATCTCACAATCCAGGACTATAGCAACAAAATAGAAGCACCAAGAAAACAAGCATAGAGGATTCACAATTAAGGGGTTGGCGAACACACATCACAAATCAATTTCTTTCTTTCTGCTCAAGCACAAATTTTGGTCTTGTAAATTGAGCAACTAACAAACAAACAAATGACTTTATTCTTTTTGCTTCAAGATTGCATAGCATAATCTGCCAAGCATATCTAATCGAATTTTCCCTTAAGAAATCATAATCCCGCACCTTCAGAAACAATCTTGATGATACTTTGGAAGGCTTGTCAATCCATTAGTTAAATAAAATACCGGATATTTTGATAACATAAACAAATCTCTTTATTGACACTATGCATTCTCTAGCAGTCCAGAAGGTTAACTTTGTGTGGAGAATATCAAACTGGATAGAATACTGTCAGAGACTATCCTCAATGCCATATATCCAGAGGGATCTTAACCAGATAATAGGTAACTTGCACTTTCATGAATCATTTGCTCTTGAAATAATCATGCAGCATACCTCCTCCATTATTCCAGTAAATTGTTACATGGAGATACCATAACAAAATATTGCATGTTTAAACACCAGTGTGTGTTTACTCTAAAAGAGGCTTAATTTTCCTTACAGCAGGAAAGGAACAGATGTCACTTTTCCCCACAGTAGAATCCAACATGCTCTGGAGCAACACAACCTAAAACTTAGATATTCTTGTCCTACTTATACAATGAGGCTACAAATAATAGATTAACTCAGCTTCTTCCAGTGGGATCTCATTGCATAGAGCTTCCAGATATACACATCCAACTGCAGTCTCTTTGTCCAACTCAAATCTGTACCATAAACAAACTTGTGGTGACTGAATGCTCCTCATCTTCAACTGCAGCTCTAATGAAGAAACATAAGTATAAACTTTCTAACTCCCCCTTCCCCACAACTAAACAGGGAGAAAGAATGCTCATGCAGATCCTCAACTCATAAGAATGAAAAAACCTATCAAATAAGACAGCTTTAAACATGCGACATACCTTAGTAATAAGATCCAGAACCACCACTACCCATATAACCACTACCACCCATGCCACGACTGGAATAGGCTGATGAATAAGAGCTACCACCAACCTGAAAATTTCAAGAAAGTATAACGTAAATATGGTGATCAGCAGTAAACACAAAAGCTCCAGCCAAATAATCATCAAAATGAAGCATACATCACTGCCACGAGACACGTAATCGCCACCATAGCCAGATGAATACATTCCACTGACATCACTGCCCCCATAAGAGCCTGTAAACCCCAAAAAAAGAATTTAAGAAAATTATCCATAGTCAACCCCATAATACCACTGTAAACCTAAAACAGTTCACATGAGCACCAAGGTTTTACAAAGAACACTAACAACTCACCTCCGCCATAGCCTCCTTGACGACTGCTATACATTCCATGAGAATCTTGACCAGAAAGGGAACTCCGGCTGCCACTATATCCAAGATTTGATCTCCCTAACCTACTGCTATTTAGTAATAGGAAATCAGTATAACACTCAAAATTGCAAGGGAGTTAACAATTATCATCTGAATTACAAGAGCAGCACACCTGTCACTATAATCCCCATACTGTGTGCCACTCGCACCACCAAGTTCATAATCCAAACGAGAACGAGAAGTGCGGACTCCTGCTTCAGCATAGCGGGGAGGGACCTCATCCTAACATGTGGAATAGACACTAAATCAGATCTTACATCTTAAGCAGTTTAAGAAAGTTACAAAAATCAACATCCCACTGTATTAAATAACTTTTTTATAATGGTAACTCACTGTATTAAACAATATCTGACATTCAGGTGGAGACTACATACCAGTGAACTGTATGGACGTTTGGAGCCAGACATGGAGTCATATTCCCTACCTCGTCCCTCGCGATAAGCAGGAGTAGGCCTTTCATACCGTTCTTCATATCCATCATCAACATAAGCTCTCCTTGTTGCTGTGCGAGCAGTACCTCTTGGAAAATCAGGGTAACCTGAGCTACGAGAGGAATATTCATCCCTGTAGGAGCTGCGTCTGTCGGAAGGAAACCTAGAAGGATAGTCCACTGCGGCTCTGCTTCTAGGAGGAGGAATTTCCTCATACCGTGCATACTCCCTCTTACTCTTTGGGTACGAGTGAACTGCAATTTAGTTTTAGTTATCTAGAAAGAAAGTAGAGCAGAAACAGCAGAGCAAAATAAAAGTTCAGAACTGATCCCATACCAGGTGGTCTCCGGTCATAAGACCTGCTCGATAATGGAGCCACAGGTCTGCCCCTAGGAGCCACAGCCATAACCGGTCGCCTATCCCTCATTGCGGCAGGTCGTTTGAAACTATGATCAGCAAGGGGGGGGACACGTGTACTAACTCTAGATCCACGAACAGGGAGCCTATGTGGGACTGGACGACCCCATGGAGCACGAGGACCACGCATCAACCCATGTCGAGGTCGCAGATCACGTGCACCATATCTCCCTTTTCCTCTCTGAAGGGGCCTTGATAATCTGGCCCTAACTTTAACCTGGAATATACAATTATAAGCAGGCACACACAAGCATGACATGTTCAGATACAACTTCAAGACAAAAAACAGACCTTCTTATCTCCTTCACCCAACTCTTCATTATTAATGCTTTTAGCACAAATAACTGCAGCTTCATGAGTGTCAAAACTGACAAATCCAAAATCCTTTCTCTTGGCTGAAGGCATATTACGGGCTAGCTCAATTTTTTCAATATTGCCATATTCTTTAAGAAGATCCCTCACACGATCCTCATCCCAAGATGCAGAAAGACCATCAATAAAAACTGTTTTAACCTGAAATCAATACACAATCATTAATAGTCAAATATCTAATTCCTGCTCTGCAAGATCTACATTAAAGCTACATCATCAGAAGAGCACCTTCATCGAAAGAAAAAATCAAACTCAATTGGCTACACTCTACTCACCCAACCCGACAAAGGGAGACAAAAAATAGGAGCCTCAGACTGTAAAACAGTAATTCTGATTTCTGAGAACACTAATCCACTCTAACTGTACAATCACTGGTCTCACCCATATTTCTTCCAGTTGAAGCATAAGGTACTAAATTAAGAGGGTCGAAAGTAAACCAGCAATGGATAAACTATGTCAATGACAAGTTTCAAAACAGGTTATGCCACATATAGTCCATTGCAAAATGACAAAGCTCCTCCAATAAGGTAAGCACAACCGATTCCCCTAGGAAGATATATTAGCCAAACTTCGACTCCATTTGAAGATATGTTAGCCCAAACTTAACCAGGCCCACAGTCCTTTTCAAAAGCAGATAAATAGGTCCAAAGAGCTTACCTGTGCCATAATTTCATCTCCAGGGTCAATGAATGAATCTGCAAAAGAAACCTTGGCAGGCCTATCAACTCCAAACACAATATCTCTCTTCTGTAGACGTTTAAATGCATCCATGGCCTCTGAGCGTGAAGAGAACTCCAGAAAAGCAAAGCCTCGATTCATACCCTCATTATTAGTGTCTTCAACCAATGTCAAATCCTCAACATTATTAACGCCATAATGCTTCAACTTCTCTTTTAACTGGAGTGGAAGTAAAGATAAATCAGACAGTAATTTAGCAGCTCTATGAACCTATAAAGTCGATTGTTTGATGACAATGTGAACTTTCTTGAGTCTACTTACAGCTTCTTTTGTCCAAGATTTGCATATGTTACCCAAAAATAGGGTATCACTGTCCTGACTTGGGGAAACACCACATTTTTTGCCATTCACCTGGAAGTTGGGTTGTTACGAAATAAGCTTTATCAAGTAATAAACATAAGTGACCATGACAACTACAGAATCAAGAGTGTACCACTGGATTTTTCAGCTCAATACAAGCTCGTTTTGCTTGTTCCACTGTTGCAAAACGCAGGAATGCAAATCCTTTATTCTTCTTTGTCTGAGGATTCATTAAGAGTCTCACTTCAGTGACCTCACCAACTTGACTGAAAACTTTCCTGAGATCATCCTCAGTAGCATCCTTGTCCAAGCCACCAACAAAAACTTCAAATTCCTTCCTCTTAAGTCTTTCTTTAACAACTTCATGATGTTCTTCATCCTCAGCTGCATCAACCATCTCTGCATGCTCCTCTCCTGCTGCATGCTCGCCATCTTCCTCACCCTCAATTTCCTCGTGCACATCTTCAACATCATCTTCAACCATGTCTCCTTCCTCCTCCTCCTCACCATCATCTCCCTCTTGGGGATCTTCCTCTATTTCATAACCCTCTTCCTGAACATCCTCATGTTCAATTCCTCTCTCGTCATAATCTACAGCACCATACTCTTCGGGTTCATATTCAGGATCATTATCATCCAAATCTAATCGTTCGCCTTTTTCATATTCATCAGAATCTTTCACATCGTCCGCTGCCATAAAAAAATAGCCATCCAGGCCAGTGAAAAAACTGAAAATAGAAGCATCTAGCCCGATGACCCATTTAATCAGATTCACAGTAAGTCCTGATAGCCGTCAAGAACTTGAAACTATATAGAGAAATAAAAGCAATATCTTGATCAAGAAAACATGCTCCAAAAGAGATTTACAACCCTGGACAGGAAAGAATTTCAAAGGAAAGATTCCTGTTCCAAGGTCACCAGAGCATAGCTATCCTTGGCACTGTAACCCTTCATCATTGTTTCTCCTTTTGTTGAAGAATAAACAATCCTTTGATCCATCCACCACTACAAATGAATCCTGAAACTACACTTTCTCTATAATTTTCTATAATAACAAACTGATAGTCTGATACCAAACCTTTCGCTCATAGAGGTGGAAGACACAGGTTCCTTTACTGTCATATGCACCTATAGCTTAAATAGGTATATTCTATTCTCCCAGCAAGGATTTACAAAATAAATCAATGTAAAAAAAAAGAAGATCAACACAAAAACATGCTACTGGTGTCCCCAAAAAAAATGCTATGGGGATAAAATATCCCCATACAATGGCTAATCATCATGATTTAGCTTTCTTCATACGGGCTCTAACAAAGAAACCAACACCAAAGCAGAAAATACAAATGTGGATGAACATGTATCAATTAAGACTCAGCAGGCCATATCATCTAATGACCTCTTTCTGACAGAGGAAAGGCCATATACTTCTGAACCTTCCTCCATAACCACCCTTTCTTGGACATTCTTTTTCTTTTATTTATTCTAGCATCTCCACCAAAAGCTTGCTGTGATTATGAGAACCACACCCATAAAAGCAACTACCTTTTTGTCCCTATACTACAATAATTTTTCAATAATATATTTTTTTTATACTAATAAGCAAAAAAAGTCAAATTACTAGAACAAAAAGGACTACCGACATCTTTTTGTGTCAAATTCTTTGTAGTGATTAATTAACAAGAATTGGAATTACTATAACAGAGGACACCGAAAAATACAATATTCTTCAGTACTAAACTTTATATACTTCATTAAACAAAATTAATGGAAATTTAATATAATAGGCCGAGAAAATTTGCACACATTAACAAACAAGCAAATCTAAATCTGTCAACCAAAATTTCATCTAGAAAGCTCATAAAAACCAATTTGCTAAAAATTAGTACTTTAATACTTACTCTTCTCCACAGATTTCACCTCCGGATCCGCTTTGACCGGCTTTTCAAGCTCGGATTTCTCCTCGGCCACCGGTTGCTCCGCCTTCAATTCTTGTTTCAGCTCCAGTTTCTTCTCCTCCTCCGCTGCAGAAACCTCAACTTTTACCGGTTCATCCGCCATCACTACCGGTTGTTTTTCCTTTGACTTAGGTGTCCCTCGGTTTGTCCGGCCGCCCCGTTTCGTTCCGGATCCTGTAGGCGTCCTCTTTACAGCTCTCGGAGGCATTGTTTCGGAATATTCACCGGTAGAATTGTGAGAAAACCCTAAAATTGGATCTATTTGGGACTTGAATTAAGAATGATCTGAATGGATTGAGGAATTTGTATTGTGGTAGAAATATATTTATTATATCAGAAGAAAGAAGAGACACCCCGAGAAAGTAGGATTGGGAATTTGGGAAACCCTAATTTGCTTTATATATATATAAAACAGAAAAAATGGTAAAGAAAAAAGAAAAGGGAATTCTATATACTACTGTATTATTTACCCTTTTTGGTGTATTAAAATTACTGAATGTCGCGTGTCTATATATTATAATATTACATTATACTCCGGACACTAAACAATTAATATTAATATTTAAAGGTGAAAATATCACTTTTGGTGTAACATTGGAAACCGAATGAAAGAAAGCCTCGACCTGATATTTTATTTTGACTAACAGAAACTGAACCCGAACCAAATCCCAATCCATTTCTTTATGACAGAGAAACGGTAGGGGACCTATAAGTGAAAGGTTGAAAGGTTTTCAAGCTAGTGTAGATGTCCATATACAACAACAACAACCCAATATAATCCTATTAGTGGGGTTTGGGGAGGGTAGTGTGTACGCAGACTTTATCCCTACCCTAAAGTAGAGAAGCTGTTTCCAATAGACCCCCGATATCCTTCCCTCCAAGAACTTTCACCTTGCTCTTGGGGTGACTCGAACTCACAACCTCTTGGTTGGAAGTGTAGATGCTCATATAATGTCTTAGAATCTCCTTCCTTGAAAGATTTAATTTTTTTATTCATAATCGAAAAGAATTTAAGTTCAAGCTTTTTAGTCAGATCCTTCATGTGCT
>AWOL01S0044570.1:7704-70320 GCA_000715115.1 Nicotiana otophora | reverse complement strand
AGGACATGACACTTGATAGGAAGATGTGGAGGTCGAGTATTAGGGTTGTAGGTTAGGAGGTAGTTGAGTCGTGCCTTACTTCGTACTATTGTGGGACTATCCATTTAGGGGTTTTGTCTAAGATAGCTAGTGCCAATATTGTGACTTACTATTTCGCTTTTTAGTGTATGTCCTATTTACTAGCTATCGCTTTTGCTTTGCATCCTTCCTCTGGATTTCACGGTGTTTTTATTTTTCTTATGATTGTTGTGGCGGTACTAATATTATCTCCCTTCCCTTTATCTCCCCTCTCCCTTTGCTTTGCATCTTTCTTCTGAATTTCATGGTATTGCTATTTATCTTATGAGTGTTGTTGTGATACTAATATAATCTCTCTTCCTTGTTTTTTTTTTTTGAGCCGAGGGTCTTTCGAAAACAGCCTCTCTACTCCTTCGGGGTAGGGGTAAGGTCTGCGTACACACTACCCTCCCCAGACCCCATTAATGGAATTTTACTGGGTTGTTGTTATTGTTGTTGTAAGAATGCACAGGAACATGATAACATCATTGAGAGGGATTAGAACTACCAAACTTACAGTATATGAATCATTTAGAAAGAAGGAGAGACTCACACTACCTCATGCCAAGAAAGAAGGTTGCCCTACATACCTTGTTGAAGAACTAGATACACCTCTAGTTTGGTTAAGCTCACCTTCATCGAATTTTCAAAGTCAATGCAACAAGATAATAACTATTACAGTGATGATTCCAAGCTCCTTCACGCTAGATCCTGCTAAATTCATATTCACCTTCGACTTTGCCTTAATTTGCTTGGAGATTCTAAAGGACCGTTGAGACTATTTTGGGATAATAAGTGTTGGTGATACTTCTAGAATGAGAGCGAATGAGCCTCACTACCCCCTTTTATATTGTTACTTACCATAGGAAGTTTCGTCGTTCCACATACAAAGTAGGTCGCCCCGACCCCGTTACAGCGTCCGATGAGACATTTGGCGCAAGGTCACTGAAACGTGTAACCACCTTCTGGTCTTAAACGCGTCGCCAACTGATTGGCCGCGCTAGAAGCCACACTTACCAGACTTTATTTAGGTGTGGGGCGTAATATTTTGTTATTGTAATAATTATTCTAAAAACTGAATTGATTGTCGTTTTATTTGATGCATATACATAGGTGGAAGATCAATTGGTTTTGAAAAGTGGTATGGTGAACCCTTTCAGTAGGAACACTACAAATCAATGACACAAGAACTTTAGAAATATATCGCAGAGAACGAAAAGAAGATCTAGAAACTTAAAGAAAAATATTAAAATATCGAAAAGAGGTTGAGATGTTAAATTAAAGGGAAAACTGAAAGAAGTTGAATAAGAGAACAATCGATTGCAAGAGAAATTCCGGTAGCTGAAGCAAAAAATAATAGGTGATGACTAAGAACCACGTAACTGCCTTGATTTTATTGGTTATGTAAGTTGTTATTTATGTATTATGTGGTGTTCAGACTTTAACTTATTCATGTATTATGCATTATGTATTATTTGTTGTCATGTGCATTTTATTTTTTTAAAAGTATGGCTTGTTTCTGCTAATTTTTTGTATACGCTAATTGTTGATATATTATATTTTTTGCTAATCTACTTTTATTTATATTTGGAAGAATGCTACCTCTTGGTTACAAGTAAGTAAAAGATAAACCATCAATATATGCCTTAGCCTAAAAAGAATCCATCAATGACTCCTTAAAAGATCAAATATATTCATCATCGAAAAATATTTACAGAAAAAAATACAGGTTAAATTTTATATATACAAAGTCATGTTCCATTAATGGGTCGCACGTCTCGTGCCTTAGTCTATTTGTCGGCCTAAGGCGCATACCCTCCCGATCACTCATAGTATTAGGATCATTCCTATCTTGTTGTCTCTTTATCACACAGTGCCCTATAGCATAATCGTCCGAAAGAGCATATCACTTTTTATCTGGGGCCATAACATGCTTCTTCATAGCAAAAATAATAATTCTAGCCACTGAAGTTGATTCACCAGGACTAGCTGAACAAATGAGATCATCTGAATCAGTGGGATTATCGGGCTAGTCAATCGCATCTATAGTAGAGTTTGCATGCGTCATCTGTTAATAGAAAATAATATAATAAAAATTAGTAAATTGTGTACGTGAATGAAGTATATTCAGCAAACTAAATACAATAAAAGTCTAATTTGCGCCGCATCGAGATGCTAGAAGGAATCTTTCAAAGGGGCTGCATTCTTAGCGGATCTGCTGTCTTCGATGGATAGTTAGCCGAATCTAAAGATTGTTACTGTCATGACCCAAATCCCATCGGGGTCATGATGTCACCTAAATAACCCGCTAGATAAGTCAACCAACATAAATATAACTCACACTGAAGATCATCAGATAAATAATGAAATAAAATATGGAATTTAATGCAAACTATCCCAAGAACTGCTGTTATAAGTCATGAGCAATTAAGATTAAAAATTACAACATTAATATGAAGTAAATACATCATTTGTTTGATTATACATAAACATAAATACTAGATTCTAGGCCAATATGAAAAAATAGCAGCTAATAACCATGTCACGACCCAAAATCTCAACCAAGGGGGTCGTGATGGCGCCTAACACCTCTTGCTAGACAAGTCAACACTTAAGGATGAATAAGGAAAGGAGATTAACATTTAACAACATAATAACATAGAATAAGAGTAAAACTAGAATAAAAATACAAAATAAGTCTAAAGCCAAACGATGTCTAAACAACCTCCCAAGATTTGGAGTCACAGAGTACATAAGCTACTAGAAACGCTAAATACAATGTTTGCAAGAAATATGTCACGCCCCGACCTCCGGGAGTGCGACCGGCGCACAACCGAGATACCCCGGCCGAGCAAGCCTGTATAATACCTTCTACCCAACTCACTCATGAATAAAGCGAAGATACATTTATATCATTAATTAAACATTTAGAGGTCATGTGAATAACACCAGTTCACTTCCATTACGTTATTAACAAGTCTCTAAAACAGTATACTATACATTCGTAGTTAAAGTGGGAGAGATGATACAATTATAACAAGTTTAGTTCAATCTTCCCAAAACAGGATACAACCCACACTCTGTCTATGGTGCTTCTAACAGAAAGAAGAGAGTACTACGACAGTGCCGGCAACAAGGCTCCGGCTATACCTCAAAAATACTATGTACATAGAACAAGAGATACATGACCCTGGATTCACTACAAGAAAAAGGGCTTTTAGTGGCGACAAAATTTACCACAGAAAGTTTAATTGTTGCCGTAGAATACCTTTCGTGGCAACGATGTGGCGACCAAGTGGCCGTTGACAATACTAAGTGGCAGATACTTATTGGTAGCGACTTGTAATGGTCGCCACAAAAGGTCCACCTTTCGTGGCGACATTTGTCGTGATCGCCACAGATCATTGGCGGCGACTATGGGTGCAACCAAAGCCTGACTTTGTTGGTTACTTTTGTCGCTACTAAAAATTACACTTTAGTGATAACTTGGTATTGCCACCACATCTCCATTTTTTGTGGCATCAAAATATTGCTACTAATTATATTTTCTTTTAGTGGCAGTAGGTTATAATCACAAAAGCTCTTATTTTTGGTCACAACACAAGTTTTCCATAAAAGAAAATATAAAACTACAAATATTTGTACAACCCGATAACAATTCTCAAAATAGAATTATAGTCTTTTTAATGTTAAAAAGTCTACACAGTCAAAAGTAGTCAATGTATATACATTTCCATTTCACAACATAAACAAAAAAGGAATAGTCTTCAAGACATACTCCAATGTCTTCTACGATAAACAAAACGACCATAAAAATATCTTCAAACTACACCTTGAGCAACTTCACCTCCTCGTTCTTGAAGTATCTTGTCCTTGCTATTAAAAATAAATATGAACATCATTAATATACACATATATACAAAAAAGACTGTAAGTGTAAAGAGAAAATTAGCCGAAAAGAGCGAGAAGATGTAAAGCAAAGAAAGGTATTTCTGGAAAACTTTTAAAACCCCGCAAGCAATAACTTTTTAAAGCATGAAAACATCAATCTTGCGGTCACAATATATATATATATAGTAAGGATGCTTAGTCTAAATTATTATAAAAAATTTCAATCTGTGTGAGATGCAATTGATACTTTGTGAAATTCAGTTATCAAAACCAAAACTAATAATAATAAATCTGAAGTGCACGAATTGAATTGAATGCACAAAGTCGTATTACATAATCTTTGTCCAAATTGTTGAAAGTAACACGACAACGTAATATTTGACTAAGAACCTACTGAAACCATCTATAATGCACAATCAATCACCAATCAATAAAATAATAGAATTGAATTCTATGCAGTCAGTCACCTAACAATGATTTATTCATTCCCTTGATATGGTGAGTAAACACACACTTCAAATGATCACCACAAAACTACTTATGCATTGAGCAGAGAGGGACATATACTAGAGACCAAAATGACCAGAGATAAATTTGAGAATTTCTTAGTAATTAGTTGGTCCCCATATCATCTAGATTGGTTTTGTCAGCAGATTTAGCACTCAGCAAAGCAAAAGGGGGTTGTTTTATTGAATGTGAAAGGAGAGGGTGGGGACAGTGGAGTCCCCAGGTATTTCTTTTGAATTTAGACATTGTGCTAAGTTTAGTTTAAAAAATAATAGATACATGTAAAATGAAAAATCATATATACTGTCACTTTTTAGGTAAAGGTATGCTTCTTTCCCTAGAGTAGCTTTATAGTAGTATTATTGTCTATGTCTTAGTAAATGTAAGAAAATGACAAAAATAGTTGTTATGTCCAATCTCCACTGATATGGAAATTGATCAAGTTAAATTAGTAGAAAAGGAGAACCATGTCATATACACCCAAATCTAAAAGAGCAGAGTCTAAACATTCTAACTAGTGCTTTTAACTGTAGTCAACTAGTTCTTACAAACTCTTGATATTTAAATTTTAATAAGAAAAGCTACTTGCGGAATGGACTGAGTAGAAATTCTTATATATGCTTATATTTTCAAGGACAACTCATTCAGTTTTAATAAATATAGAGTAAAACTGATTTCAAGAGAAATACCTATAAGCTTATGATTTATGAATATACACTAAACTGATTTCAAGAGAAATCTCTACCTGTTGCATTCTGATCAGCCATGCATCCATCTTTTCTTCAAACTTTTTGTCAACTTGTAAATCTATCCGTGCACGCTCAGCAATCATTTATTCTTCTAGCTTACTTTGCAACTCAGCAGCCATTTCTTCTTCTAGCTTGCTTTTCAACTCGGCAGCCATTTGCTCACGTTCTTCTTGTAAATTTCTATCCATTTCCTCTTGCATCTCTTGACGTATTCTTTTCATTTGAGAAGACATACTCGCCTCTAAGTCTACCTGCTGCAAACTGCTTTTTTTGTAGGCTTCTTTACATACCCTTTTCCACGAACATAGCCAGTTCGTTCGCCAAGTACAGTGGCTAAAATCTCATCTGCACTCATTGACTGCTCATTTTCTTCAGATTGTTGTTGAGTTACAATTTCCTTGAGTTGGCCCTACAAATATGTATGAATTTATAGTATAAAATAGGAAAAATATAATAAAATAACAAAATAATTATGCTAAGAAATTACATGAATTTGTTGCGACTGTGGATCCGACCACACAATTTCTCCTTTGTCATCCTTACGAGTATGTTGTAGCTCCCAAACTCGATCTGGTGCTGCTTTGTTTCCACTAACAGGATCTCTCTAAAATATATTTCAGTAGAGGGAAATATTTATAAGCACATAATATGTTATAAATTAATAACGAATAGTTTTATAGTGATTGTGGTAAATGCATTTACCGTCGATTCCTCCACTTCGGCAAATGACTTTGAGCCACAAGAGTGCTTAGTTATCTGTTTTCCCCTATTAAGTTTGTTCCTCTCACTTGTAGCCTAGCAATTAAACCAATACATAAGAACCAATAATTAAATATTGACTTATCAAGAATTGTTATTACAACGTTACCTTAAATTTTGGACTCCCAAAAAGTCCTACAAGAAACACTCAATCCTCAGGAGTAACATCATCCGGCCTATGAGACAGTCTCTCTTTATCAGTAGTATAGAGATTATATTCTTTATGCAATCGAGTCTTCCATGCTCTAAAAAACCTCCGCATAGTGTCAACAACAAGAGCTTGCAACACATGTTCTCGCATACTACTAGTTTCAAATTTATCCTAAAACAAATATGTAAAGCTATTGAAAGTAAATAAAATGTATGATATAAAGTCAATGTAATATTGAAAGTAAATTATTACCTTAACCTTCAACCACGTCGCTTCTCCATGTTTCGCAATTATCGCTTTCCAATCACCATCTCTGAATGAGATAGTGCTCCGCATAATCAAGCCACAGTAGTTTACAATATCCCTAGACCCTGGACCTACAGCTCTCACAATGTCATCCGGAATGATGATGGGAATTTTACTGCCATACTTAGTTTTCATATTCACATGTAGAGATTTGTATCTCCCTTTGCCTTTCTTGTTATCTCTATTTTCACAAAGATTACCTTCACAAGAATAAGAAAATTTATGTCATACTCACTTAATAAGTAGATTTATTCTACATGACTTTAATTGTTCATGGTTAGATCATACAGAATGGTTTTAGGTTCAGAATTTGATGGGCAAAATAACTTTTCTAAACCCGATAAATTACGCATGTGTTCTTCTATGATAAATGGATCACATATAGTGAGCTGAACAGAAGATATAAGATAGTAAAATTGAAGGAGTGAAAACTAGGATCATTTAACCATTGATTTGTTCCTGATTAATTAGCAGGCCATCGCCTTCCCGTTAAAGATTGTGAGTTCTGTTTCATGGATGCTACACTTAAAGCTACATCAGTTTAACAACATTGGCAATGTCTTTACCAACTAGCCCTCCTTAATTATAATTGTTTGAAAGATATTGATTCATTCCAACTCTGAATTGACAACCTTACTCTTTGTTTCCTAGTACGCAGAAGTGACTTTAAATCTACTAAGTACTAGTAATAAGCAACAAGATTGTTTATTAACAGAAAATAATACTTGGGATAGAGTACTGTAAGTCGTGATCAAGTTCTTGTTTAGAGCGAGATCAAAGAGCAAAATAGTGATAGTGTTGGGCTGCTGGTAAAATAGTGATAGAGTACTGCCATGTTAGGCTACCTTTTAGTGAGTATACTTCCTGAGTGCAATTTTAGAAAGCAAAAACTATATGCAGAGAGGTCTTTGGTGTAATGAAACGAAATTCCCATATAGGCATAAAACATCTAAATTCATAATAACGAAACAACTTGTACTCCTTCAAAAGTGTAGGTTTATTATTTGATCCTATAACATATAGACTGAACAAACAGAATAAACTTTGTGTGTTCAATACAAATAACCAAAAATAACTAAAAAATGCCAACTGAAATACATGATTCCGATTCAATAAAGAACTAACCTGCACCATTATTTTCAGTCTCTGGAGTGGGATGTACACTTTCTACAAAAGCCCTTGATGATAATGAATCCATAGATTGTACTTGATGAGGGTTACTCGATTGTCCCATATCTGGAGATAGTTGTGTTTGTGGATTATGTCTAAAGGATGACGTCGCACTAGAATTATTATGTAGTACTCCTACATTGCCGCATCCACGACCCTTTCCACCTCGTCTACCTTTACCTCGTCCAATTCCTGTCATTTCCTGCAGCATCACATAAAAATATAACTAAAGATTTACATTTTAGAATTCTTGGTTAGAATCCGCTCAATGCACCATAGAAACTTTAGTCTTCTCTACAGTATTTATATCATATCCTCTCAATTCTAAACTAAAAATAAATCAGAAATCAAGTTACAACAAACCAAGCAGGACGCAATCCTTCAATGACCTTGAACCAAAGGACAAACCTTTAACAGGAATAGAATATAAAGTATCAGGATAGTTGCAATGCAAGATAGAAAATTCATATTAATGGTAAAATAACAGAGGCTAGAAAGGCATAAGAAGCCTTGCTTTAAAAAATCACAAAACAACTACATATAGGAAGCTATTTCTTTGATCAGTTCATATCATTATCCTCTCCTTCATTATCATCAAATATCTCTTCTTCGCTTTCTTCATCTTCGGTCATATCTATATCATTATCTTTAATGAAATCATCTTCTTCATTATGCCCACTTATCCCAGCTTGTTCTATTACATGATCATAATTAATGATGTGAGGTTCAACATTATTCCTGTGTAAAGACACTAAAATATCATTTTCTTAATCACCATTACGCTCCATATTAAATTCAACTTCCTTTTGTTGGTGAGCTTATCCATTTTGTAATGCTTCATCTGCAACATTTGTGCAATTATCATCCTCTTCAGGCATATTAAAAAGGTCACGTGGACTTGTCTTTAAAACAACAAGCCAATATTTATCAACCATGTCGTTGACATAGAAGACTTGTTCAGATTGAGATACCAACACAAATGGCTTATTTATATTCAATACACATCGAGTATTTACACTTGTGAAACCATACTTGTCAATTTTATATCCTTTTCCTAAGTGAGCCACATCCCACCAATGATACCTGAAGAGGTAAACTTTTCTATTTCCCATATATGACAACTTGTAAATGTCCTCTAATACACCATAGTACTCTTTCTTAAAGTTTGAATCATCTTCTCTCACAAGAACTCTATTGTTCTGCGTTTTTCTTTTTGATTCAAGATCTTTTGTTTGGAATCTAAATCCATTCACCATCAATGTGGAATATCGATGCACCACTGGTCCAGGACTGATTGCTAAGCTTATGAGCTCATTATTAGTATTTCCTTGTGCAGCTAATTGCAAGATCTATAAAGTAAGACAAATAACTCCCTCTTAACCAATAATATAATAGGATAATCAAAAAGTATTCAAAATGAGATTTGATTCAACACTTACATATGCACGAAACCAAATAGTAAAGTCATTGTTATCCCTTTCATCTCTTCTTGAACTTTGTCTTTCAATCTTTTTTGTATGTTGCCTGTATTTAGATAGAATTATTTAAGAGAATGAATGAATTATTCAAATCTGAAATTAAATCCGAAATTATCTCAGAATTGATAAAAAAATAGAAACTTACTCCATGAATGAACAAACCTCTTCACAATTTTGAAGAACATACATACATGCCTGTTTAAACACATCATGAGATAACGTGATGGTTTTTGAACCACCTTTTGTTTACCCACTATTTATAAAGATGGACATTTCAGCATTTGACACGGATTCATCGCCATTCCTAGCCGGTCTATTAAACTTGGTTGAGATATTCTTTAAGTATTGTGAGCAAAATGTGAGGCTTTCTTCTGCCAAATAACCTTCTGCAATTGAACCTTCTGGACAATTTTGGTTTCGAACATAAGACTTAAGTGTTCCCATATACTTGTATGCAAATGATTAGTTAATATAATTAATGTGTCATTCTAAAGCTTTACTATTGAAATTTATATGAAAAATATATTACCTCTCGAAAGGGTACATCCATCGAGTTTAAACTGGTCTACCAAGCTTTGCTTCTCTTGCCAAGTGAATTGGCAAATGAACCATAATATCAAAGAACGACGGAAGAAAAACAATTTGAAGTTTGCATAATATGATTGGAATTTCAGCCTCTAGGATATCAAGATCTACAATTGTCAAGCACTTAGATCATAGATTCTTGAAAAAATTTCCTAATGCTATAATTGGTTCACACACTTCTTTAGGCAACAAGCCATGTATAGCTACTGGAAAAATATCTTGCAACAATACGTGGTGATCATGACTTTTCAATCCATGTATCCTTTTGTCTTGTATGTTGACGCACCTTAAAATGTTTGATGAAAAGGCATCAGGAACCTTCAAATTAGCTAAGAAAGTGCATTCCTTCAACTTCTCATTGGGGGATAATGCATAGCATGCTGCCGGTAATAAAACATTGTTCCCATCCTCAACCGGGTGCAACCCTTGCCTGATTCCAAGATCCACCAAGTCATATCTACTTTTCACCGTGTCCTTCGTCTTTCCAGTCATATTTATCACAGTAGATACAATATTATCAGACACATTTCTTTCTATGTGCATTATATCTAAGTTATGTCGTAACATAAGAGTCCTCCAATAAGGTAATTTGAAAAAAAATACTTTTCTTCCTCCAATTGTAAGCGTCATTGGGAACATTACGCTTTCGCTTTTGCCCTTTACCATAAGTCACATTTCTCAAACTTTGTAATTGCTCAAGTGTTTCGTCACCTGTTAAGGGATTAGGTGCAACACCCATCTCTATTTTTCCATCAAATAACCTCCTATTTTTACGACATGGATGGTCTATTGGAAGAAAGCGACGATGACCCATATAAAACAACTTATTACGTAAAGAAACCGATTATGTATCTTTATGGCAACAAGGACATGCAAGTTTGCCTTTGGTTGACCATCCTGAAAGGTTCCCATATGCAAGAAAATCATTAATCGTCTACATGATAGCCACACGCATCATAAAATTAGTTTTTGAGTATGCATCATAAGTCTCCACCCCCTCCCATAATTCTTTTAACTCTGCAACCAAATATCATTGTCTGGAGACTTAGGACCTGAGATAAGAAGTGTCATCATAAAATATGGATCCTTCATGCAATACCATGGTGGCAAATTGTATGGAACTAATATGACTGGCCAAATGCTATGACTAATACTCATGTTCCCATAGGGCTGGAAGCCATCACTTGCTAAACCTAATCGAACATTTCTTGATTCTTGGAGCGAAATTTTCTCTTTTAGCGGGAAAGTAAAAATTTGTCCTGTAGCTGAAAATATTTGTTGCGACTAGATAAAGTTGCCACTATAGTGTCTTTTCCATGGCGACCTATTATAGTCGCCACAAATAACTTTACCTTTCTATTGCGATTTTCTAGAGTCACCACTAAATCCCTAACCTTTGTGGCGATTAGTAGAGTCGCCACTGATACCTGCCACTAAAAACCCTTTTTCTTGTAGTGAATGAAGTGGGGCTCACCAAGTTAGTTGAGAAAAGGGTGTGTTGCTATCATTGATCAATACCACCTGCTATGGAACCACCTGCATCCATTAAAGATGCAGCACCCCCGGCAAAAGGGACGTTAGTACATGTCAAATAGTACTAGTACGAAAACCAAATACCTCTGCAAGGACTTGGAAATACAACATGGATATGATGAATCATGGTAACAATAAAAGGCTTAATTAGCCACTAAAGCCATAGCAATTTATTAAAAACTTTCAATAACATTTATAAATTCATAAGTCGGGGATCCTCCACAATTACCTTTACACAAAGCGGTCCTGCTGCCTCACCCTAACGTATGTGGGTGGAGGTGCAATCATAATACCAGAAACTCTACACAAAGCGGACCTGCCGCCTCACCCCAATATATACAGGTGGAGGTGTATTCACCATGCCACAAACTCTACACAAAGCGGCTCTGCCGCCTCACCCCGATGTATGCGGGGGGAGGTGTATTCACAATACCACAACCCTACACAAAGTAGCCTCACCGCATCACCCCAATGTATGCGGGTGAAAGTTTATTTACAATGCCACACTTCAAATTCCCAAAACGATAATAGTTTGTACAGGAGAGTTCCCTTTTAAATCAACCATTTGGCACCTTTGGCCTTAGCAAGTGCAAGTTCACAAGGTCTCATCATATGAGAAATAAGTGCTTAATCACATTGATTTCATACTAGATCTTCTTCCAAAATGGGGTATAACATAACTAAGTCAATAATAGAGAATCATTAACACACGAGAGTTCTATCACTCTATGCCAATCGGGAATCAATTTTACTAGTTTGAATACCCCACATCAATAGCGTTTCACGTTCGACTACACATGATAGAATTTTACAAGGATTCAGGAATTCCGATACTAGAAGAAGAGTTTAGCCTTCATACCTCGCTTTGAGCTTTCCTTAATTCACTACACAGTTCCGAAAATCCTAGCAACTTTGATCTATTTAGAGACATAGCAAAATTGAACACAATTTAGGAAGATATTCATGGTTTCAGCTCATTTGAGCATTTTATCAAACACTAGGTGTGCGAATTTGATTACAAGGTTCTTCCACAGGATTTCCTTCACTCCACAACTAATTCAATACCAAGAGTTTACTCATACTAGTTCAATTACCTCCCCACCATCCTCATAGCTACATGCATGCATAAATAACAACTCTCGTACCCAAGAATTATATTCTCAATTATCCATCTTCTACCTAAACTCGAAATTGAAGACTAGAGTTAAAGACTTACCTCTTGGATGGAGACCTTGTGAGTTTTTCTTGTGAATTCTCTAAGTCTTGAGCAAGAATTGATGAAACATTAGCCTAGGGTTTCCTCCTCTCTCTCTGGAAATCTCTCACTTCTCTCTAAAATATAATATTTCTGCCTTCAAAACGAGCCCCAAAGGCTTTTAATCAGAATAAGGTCGGGTAAATAAAATTAGAAAAATAAAGCCCCGACACAGATCTGCGGTCGCATATGCGACCGCATAATGATTCTGCGGTCCGCCGAATGGACCGCATAATGGCCCTCCGGAACTGGGCACTCCTGCCTCACTCTACGATCGGTCTGCGGTCCGCAGACCCATTCTGTAGTCGCATAATGTGCCGCAGAATGTTTCTCCGGAAATTTTTGTGTTGGGTCTGCGATGAGTTATGTGGCCAGCAAAGAGATGATGCGGCCTATGGTTTAAAAATATGCCCGGATTTCTGCTTCAGTTTGCGCCAGATCTATGGTCCCTACTATCGTTAACACATAAGTCTACTTCGGCACCACAAAATCCTGAGTTGTAAGTAAAAACTTTACGGGGCCTTAGATCCTCCCCGTCTTCGGATCATTCGTCCTCGAATGAGGGTCAAAATTCACCATTAGCACTCAATGTGACTCAGCTGCTATAACACACACCAGCAGTTTCAATTTTGACTAACTCCCTAAATTCCCAAAAGTTTTGCCAGAATCTCCCTTGTAATTGAGGCCAATCCACCTGCTAGAGAATCCCAAAACCATTCCTAACAACATAACCACAACACAACGACATAAAACAACAGGGAAATAACATCAGCCACAATGCCATTAAACATTACATTACCAAGGAGGAGCAACCTCAACATAAGTCGTACATGGGAAACATAGTTTATAGAAAGTTAGCTTTCAACATCATGGACACAATTACATAGATATTCAAATAAATTAGGATACTTCTTCTTCATCTCCTCCTCGGCTTCCCAGGTGGCCTCTTCGACTTGTTGGCTTCGCCATAACACTTTCACGGAGGCAATTTCTTTGTTCTTCAACTTTCGAACTTGCCTATTAAGAATGGTAACTAGAATTTCATCATACATTAATTCTTCACTAACCTCAATAGTCTCAACCGAAACAATAAGCGACGGATCTCCAACCACCTTCTTCAACATGGATACATGAAACATCGGGTGCACTAAAGACATCTCTGGAGGTAGTTCTAGCTTGTAATCCACCTAGCTAATCCTCTGAATGATTCTGTACGGTCCGACATACCTTAGACTCAATTTTCCTTTCTTACCAAACCGTATTACAAACTTCATAGGGGAAACCTTCAAGAATTCCTAATCATTTTTTTTGAACTCCAAATCCCTGTGACGAACATCCGAATAGGACTTTTGACGACTCTGAGCAGTTTTCAACCGTTCTGTAATGATCTTAACCTTCTCTATAGCATGATGCATGAGATCTGGTCCTATCAACTCCGCTTTCCCAATCTCGAGCCACCCAATGGGAGATCTACATCTCCTACCATATAGAGCCTCGAACGGTGCCATCTGAATGCTAGAATTATAACTATTATTGTAGGAAAATTCTATGAGCATCAAATGATCATCCCAACTACCTTTGAAGTCGAGAACACAAGCGTGCAATATATCCTCAAGCGTCTGAATAGTCCGCTCTGCTTGCCCATCGGTCTCTAGATAGAAAGTTGTACTAACATTTACCTGAGTACCCAAACCTTGCTGTAATTTCTTCCAAAAGTTGGTTGTGAACTGTGCCCCTCGATCTGAGATAATAGAAACTGGAGTGCCATGCAACCTGACTATTCTTTTGATATACAACTAAGCATACTATTCCGCTGTGTCGGTAGCCTTAACATGTAAGAAGTGTGTTGATTTTGTGAGTCGATCCACAATCACCCAAATCGAGTCGAACTTGCGAGGAGTGCGAGGTAGTCCTACCACAAAGTCCATATTGATCATCTCCCATTTCCACAACAGAATTTCTATGTTATGTGCCAACCAACCAGATCTTTGGTGTTCAGCCTTCACTTGCTAACAATTTGGACATCTTGCCACAAAGTCTGCTACCCTCCTCTTCATATCATTCCACCAGTAGACTTACTTAAGATCATGGTACATCTTTGTAGAACCCGCGCGCATGAAATACCTAGAAGTGTGAGCCTCGGTCATGATTCTTTCCCGGAGACCATCCACGTTTGGAACACATAGTCTCCCTTGGTACCTTAGTGTACCATCATCCATGCCAAGAGAAAAGGCCATGGTCTTATGTTTATGAATCCTCTCTTTCAATTGTACCAACAATAGGACGTTGTATTATTTTTCCTTGACTTCCACAACAAGCGATGATTTAACCCTTTTTTGCACAATCACTCCTCCTTCACTAGAATCCGCAAGCTAAATTCCCAAACTAGCCAACCGATGAACCTCCTTGGCTAACGGTCTTTGATATGCCTCCAAGTGAGCAAAACTACCCATAGATTTCTGGCTAAGAGCATCCGCTACAACATTAGCCTTCCCCGGATGATACAGAATATCGATGTCGTAATCCTTGAGTAACTCAAGCCATATTCTCTACCTCAGATTCAATTCCTTCTGTTTGAAAATGTGCTGAAGGCTCTTATGGTCCGTGAATATATCCACATGGACCCCATACAGATAATGATGCCAAATTTTCAATGCAAATACCATTGCCCCAAGCTCTAAGTCATGTGTTGGATAGTTCTTTTCATGATTCTTGAGTTTCGTAGAAGCATAAGCTATATCACCTTGCCATGTTGCATTAATACACACCCAAGTCCGATTATTGAAGCATCACAATATACCACAAGCCCATCTGTACTATCTGATAGAGTCAACACTGGTGACGTGGTCAATCTCGATTTCAACTCCTAGAAGCTCCTTTCACAAGCATCTGACCATTGGAACTTAACCGCCTTCTGCGTCAATTTAGTCAATAGAGAGGCAAGAGTAGAGAACCCCTCCACAAACTTCCTGTAATATCCAGCTAACCCCAAAAAACTACGAATCTCAGTTAGAGTTGTAGGTCTAGGCCAATTCTTCACAACTGCAATCTTCTGCGGATCAACCTTAATTCCTTCTCTATAGACGACATGCCCCAAGAATGTAACAGATTTAAGCCAAAATTCACATTTCGAAAACTTTGCATACAACTTGTGTTGATATAGAGTATGTAGAACCGCCCTGAGGTGATCGGCATGGTCCTCTCGACTTCTTGCATATACCAAAATATCGTCAATGATCACTATCACAAAAGAGTCAAGGAACGGCTTGAAAACTCGGTTCATAAGATCGATGAAAGTTGCCGAGGCATTTATTAGCCCAAAAGACATTACCAGAAATTCAAAGTGCTCATACCGGGTCCTGAAAGCTATTTTCGGAATATCCTACTCCGTGATCTTCAATTGGTGATGCCAGGATCTTAAATCGGTATTGGAGAAGTACTTAGCACCTTGCAATTTGTCAAACAAGTAATCTATCCTTGGCAATGGGTATTTATTCTTGATCATGACCTTGTTGAGTTGTCGATAGTCAATACACATTCTCAGTGACCCGTCTTTCTTCCTTACAAAAAGGATCGGTGCGCCCCAAGGTGACACACTCGGCCGGACAAAACCCTTCTCTAAATAATCCTTCAATTGTTCCTTTATCTCCTTCAATTATGTCGATGCCATTATGTAGGGCAGAATAGATATAGGTTGTGTGCCTGGCATCACATCAATCCCAAAATCAATCTCCTTGTCTGGCGGGATCATAAGGAGCTCATCCGGAAAGATGCCCAAATATTTATTCACAACAGGCACGGACTCAAGTGTCGGTGCCTCAGCATCGGTGTCCATAACCCAGACCACATGGTAGATACACCCCTTGTTAATCATCTTTGTGGCTTTAAGGTAAGAAATAAACCTACCCTTCAGTACCACATCATCCCCCTTCCATTCAATCACTAACTCATTTGGAAATTCAAAATTAACGGTTTTGGTTCGACAATCAAGCTAAGCAAAACATGAATAAAGTTAATCCATCCCCATTATTACATCAAAATCAACTATCCCTAATTCAATGAGATCGGCCATGGTGTCCCGAACACACACCGTGACAACACAATTCCTATAAAATCGCGCGGCCACAATAGACTCACCAACCGGAGTAGATACAGAGAACGGCTCATGGAGTTGTTCCAGTTCTATCCCAAATTCTATAACAACATAGGGAGTGACATAGGACAAAGTGGAATCGGGATCAATAAGAGCATACACATCATGAGATTGGACAGTCAATATACCTATGACAACATCTGGAGAGGCCTCTGAATCCCGACGCCTCTGTATAGCATAAAATTTGTTGGGTCCTCCCAAACTCTGTGCACCACCCCTAGCTACACCATGCTCTGCGGGTGCTAGGGTTCCCCGAGCTAGAGGAGGTGCTGTGAATTTAGTAGTTGCAGAACTAGCTGGTTGTGCCGCACCTCTGATCATGATCCGGTGGGACGAGCAATAATCCCTCTGAATATGACCCCTCATACCGCACCTGTAGCATATAAGTAGGTCCATGAAGCAGGCCCGAAAGTACAGCCTCCCATACTTAGGGCATGGGGGCCTCCGCTGCTGCTGGAATCTCCCTCCAGGCTGACCCTGCTGGTAGGGTCCCATGTTGCCCCGACTGGGCCCGGATAGTTGTGCACTCATCGAAAACTGAGCAAATGGCTGAGATGGCTCTGATGACCCTCCCTTAAATGCCGACCTACCACCACCAAAAGAACCACCCAAGTTGCCCGCGGTCCATCTCTTGCTGCTACCCTCACGCTCCTTTCTGTTTTTCAGTTTAGGATCCTTTGTATCTTGAGCAAACAACACCATCATCCCATAGTTCATATCAGAATTCTAGGCAGTTATAGCAACCTCATTAATAACCAAGGGGCTAAGGCCCTGCACAAACCGGTGCACTCTAGCCTCCATAATGGGAAACATGTGAATAGCATACCGTCAGGAACGCGAACTCCATATGGTACTCCCTCACATTCATGCTACCCTTTTTCAGGCTCTCAAACTCAGCGGCACGAGCCGTCTTAGTCTCGGCAGGAAAGAAATGATCCATAAAGGCATCGTTGAACTCACTCTACCTCACCGAAGGGCTCCCCTCCTCACGGGACTCCTCCCACATCTCAAACCAAGAATAGGCCACCCTTTCAGACGGTAGGTGGCCAACTCCATTCCCTCCGTCTTAATAACATGCATAACTCTGAGAGTCTTGTGCATCACATCAATGAAGTCCTGGGGTTCCTCCTCAGGATCAGTACCTGTGAACACTGGAGGATCCAAATAGAGAAACTTGTTCACCCTAGAACTAGCAGACTCCCCTGGCTGACTAGAAGAAGTGGGTGCAACATTTGATCTCTGGGCCTGGGAGGCCACTATCTGAGCCAACATATGTATGGCTCCCCTAATATCCTCATCAGAAACACCGGAACCGGAAGCTGGAGTTGGGGGTGGAACTGGAATATCAGTTGGAGGGACCGTTGCATCCTCAGTAGGTGTAGGAACTGGTGCAGTCTAAGCAGGAATAGTAGATTCAAGCGGTGTAGTAATTGGGGGAATATCCTCACCCCTCGGGTGCTTATTTGCATCATCAAATATAGAATCAACTACCACTCATGGGGTCACATTGGCTCCTTGGCCAGTTCTTGCTTTCTTCCTAGGCGCCATGTACTGAAAGTTAGAGCAAAGCACGAGTTAAAGGAGGAACAATCTTACAATCAGCTTTATCGCACGATCGAGAATATCAAAGAATGGTATTATTCCTAAATGCCCAAGTAGCCTTCTAATTATAGATGCGGTCGACAACACACAGATAAAAAGGACTATACTAGGCACGGCTCTGATACATCCTAGGACACCTTAAAACCTTAGGCTCTGATATTAAGTTTGTCATGCCCCGACCTCGGGGAGCGCGACCGATGCTCAACCGAGATACCCCGACCAGCAAGCCTGTACAATACATTCTACCCAACTCGCCCATGAATAAAGCGAAGATACATTTATATCATTAATTAAATATTAAAAGGTCATGTGAATAACACCAGTTCACTTCCATTACGTCATTAACAAGTCCCCAAAATAGTACATTATACATTTATAGTTAAAATGGTACAGATGATACAATTACAACAAGTTTAGTTCAGTATTCCCAAAATGTGATACAACACACACTATGTCTATGGAGCCTCTAACAGAAACAAGAGAGTACTACGACAGTGCCGGCAACAAGGCCCCGACTATACCTCAAAAACACTATGCACATGGAACAAGAGATACAAGACCCCGGAATGAAGTGGGGCTCACCGAGTCAGCTGAGGAGAAGGTGTGTTGCTATCACTGATCAATAATGGAATCACCTGCATCCATTAAAGATGCAGCGCCCCCGAAAAAAGGGACATTAGTACATGTCGAATGGTACTAGTACGAAAACCAAACACCTATGCAAGGACTTAGAAATACAACATGGATATGATGAATCATGGTAACAATAAAAGGCTTAGTTAGCTGTTAAAGCCATAGCAATTTATTAAGAGCTTTCAATAACATTTATAAATTCATAAGTCGATGATCCTCTATAACTACCTTTACACAAAGCAGCCCTGCCACCTCACCCCAATGTATGCGGGTGGAGGTGAAATCATAATACAATAAACTCTACACAAAGCGGCCTTGCTGCCTCACCCCAATGTATGTGGGTGGAAGTGCATTCACCATGCCTCAAACTCTACACAAAGCGAATATGTCGCCTCACCCCGATGTATGCGGGTGGAGGTAGATTCACAATACCACAACCCTACACAAAGTGACCCCGCCGCATCACCCCAATTTATGTGGGTGAAGGTTTATTCACAATGCCACACTTCGGATTCCCAAAACGATAATAGTTTGTATAAGAGAGTTCCCTTTTAAATCAACCATTTGGAACCTTTGGCCTTAGCAAGTGTAAGTTCACAAGGTCTAATCATATGAGAAATAAGTTCTTAATCACATTGATTTCATACAAGATCTTCTCCCAAAAGGGGGTATAACATAATTAAGTCAATAATAGGGAATCATTAACACACGAGGTTTCTATCACGTTATGCCAATCGGGAATAAATTTTACTAGTTTGAATACCCCACATCAATAGCATTTCAAGTTCGACTAGACATGATAGAATGTTACAAGGATTCGGGAATTCCGATAATAGAAGAAGAGTTTAGCCTTCATACCTTGCTTTGAGATTTCCTTAATTCACTACACATTTCCGAAAATCCTAGCAACTTTGATCTATTTAGAGACATAGCAAATTTGAACACAATTTAGGAAGGCATTCATGGTTTCAGCTCATTTGAGAATTTTATCAAAAACTAGGTGTGCGAATTTGATTACAAGATTCTTCCACAAGATTTTCTTCACTCCACAACTAATTCAATACCAAGAGTTTACTCATACAAGTTCAATTATCTCCCCACCATCCTCATAGATACATGCATGCATAAATAAAAGCTCTCATACCCAAGAATTATATTCCCAATTACATATCTTCTACCTAAATGCGAAATTGAAGACTAGGGTTAGAACCTTACCTCTTGGATGAATACCTTGAGAGTTTTTCTTGTGAATTCTCCAAGTCATGAGCAAGGATTTATGAATAATTAGCCTAGGGTTTCCTCATCTCTCTCTCTAGAACACTCTCGCTTCTCTCTAAAATATCATATTTCTGCCTTTAAAGCTAGCCGCAAAGGGCTTTTAATCAAAATAGGGTCGGGTAAAAAAAATTAGAAAAATGAAGCCGCGATACAGATCTGCGGTCGCATATGCTTCTGCGGTCTGCAGAATGGACCGCAAAATGGCCCTCCGGAATTGGGCACACCTACCTCACTTTGCGACCGATATGCGGTTCGCAGACCCATTCAGTTTTTGCTTAGTGCGCCGCAGAACTTTCCTCTAGAAATATTTATGCTGGGTATGTGATGGGTTATGCGGCCCACAAAATGATTATGCGTCCGCATAATGGACCACCTAATGGTCCAAAATTTTGCCCAGATTTCTGCTTCAGTCTGCGGCAGATCTACGGTCCCTACAACCGTCAACACATAAGTCTACTTCGGCACTATGAAACCCCGAGTTTTAGGTAAAATATTTATGGGGCCTCACAAAATACTATATTGTCTGGTATAATAAACAGTAAAGAAGTGTCACGGCCCTAAATCTCACCTTAAAGATCATGATGGAACCTAGTTCCTATGACTAGGTAAGCCTATCACATAGAAAGATCAACATAACCAAACACCAACTAAAATAATAATGAAAGCTAAAAGTGATTTAACATAACTAAAAGCGAAAATACAAAAGTCACATAAATCCAAAAACGGTAGTACAGAATCATATGCTCTATTGAAAGTACACTGGAAATCTCAAAATATATCACTGTTTTGGAATACAAATGACAGTAATAAGGAAAGAAACAAAAGGTGACTTTGAAGCCTGCGGACGAGAACATCAGGTATACTTTGTCTCCACGGCAATTTCGAAATCAGCTCACAAATGACCGGCACACTCAGAGGTACCTGGATCTGCATAAAAATATGCAGAAGTGTAGTATGAGTACACCATAAATGGTACTTATTAAGTATCAAGACCAACCTCGGTGGAGTAATGATGAGGTTCAAGTCAAGACACTCATTAGACATATAACATGTGCAAAATATCAATATAATACTAACAATAGAAAGTAAAATCAATAAATGGCAACAAGGAGTAAACATGTGATAACACAACAGTTTAACCAAAAACAAGTAAAATACAAAGTGAAATCAGTTAAGGAATTAATGATATGTTCAAATCATCAAGCCGTTCCGGCACAAGAATAATAACAAGAATCATCCCGAGGTACCACGCCTCATAATCACAAATCACAAGTCACAAATCATCCTTATGACATCGCGTGAGCTTCACATTTTTAAATATTGTTTCCGAAATAGCTTCATGCCCACAAGATCCCTTATCTCGCTGTGTGTGCTTCACAATGAAGTATCTCTCCTTACTAGCAATACGCGCATAAACCCCCTTATCTCTCAGCATGCACATCAATTTACACCATCCTATATCGCTGCATGCGCATCTCAGTCATAACACAATAAATATCTCACACCTCACGTGCACATATACCACAACATTTCCCAATAACAATACCAATGTCACAAAAATACACAGCCCACGACTCAACAACAATGAATACAAGAATTACAACAACAACACAATGAAATGGAGGATAGCTCAACAATGAAATGTGTTGCAAATAATAACAACTTCAATTCAAGGCACATTAATAGCCTAAGAGTATAATTAGGTCAATTACCATACGTAAGCTCGTGTACACACTCGCTACCTCATGTACATATCTTTTCACATATTTCAATTAATGCAAACAAATCCTGTCCTAAGGGGTAGTTTCACCCACACAAAGTTAGACAAGATACTTATCTCAATTAGGCCAAATCAATATTCTAAAAGTGCTTTTCCCTTAAAATATAATGTCACACGACTCAAATCTAGCCAAAAATGACTCAATAATATCAAAAAATGCAAGAGAAACTAATTTCGATTAATAAAGTTAACATTTTTACACAATTCCCCAAAAGTCAACCCCAGGTCGACCCGTTCAAAACCCGAGTCGAAGAGTTGATCTCGACTACCCATAACCCCACGAGTCCATATATGTATTTTATTTTCAAATTCAAGTCCAATTCGATTCTCAAATCTCAATTTTTCATTTTTCAAAACATAGTCAAAATTTCATCTCTCATGAATTACATGTTAAATCTCATAAATAATAATGTTATGTAATCAAAATAAATCAAAATCACTTACCCAATTATTGTGTATGAAAATCTCCTCCCAAAATCACCTCCCACCAAGTCTAGGGCTCAAAAATGTGATAAATGAAGCTACGACCCGAAATCTCACTATTTGTTCAACTGCACAAGTCGCAAATGTGACCAAGGGTTCGAAGCTGAGAACCCTTGCAAATGCGGTAAACCCATCGCAAATGCGGTGCCTGATGAACACAGGGGAAGTCACAAATGCGATACTAATTTCGCATTTGCGAAGTCAGATCCCTTCACAAAAGCGACCAAATGGTCGCAATTGCGACCTACCCAGCCAAAGTCCAACCTTCACAATCGCGATCAAGGCATCGCATTCGCGATACCTACTCCCCCTTTCTTCTTCGCAATTACGATGCTGGTTCTCGCAATTGCAATAACTGCGGCACCAGCATAGCAGTTACCTAAACAAGTCTGAACCAATCCGAAACACGTCTGAAACTCCTTTGAGCCCCCTGGGCTCAACACCAATTATCCACATAAGCCTAAAAATATCATACTAACATGCTCGCGCGATCCAAACACCAAAATAATATCCAGAACCACGAATCAAACACCAAAATACATGAACATTACATTGAAACTCAAGATTCGCTAAGTTCATAACCAAGCATCCGATTCCTACAAAACCAACTTGGAATGACGCCAAACTTTGCAGAAAAGTTTCAAATGATGAAACAAACCTATTTCAATTCCCGAAATCAAAATCCTAACTCGATAGACATAAATTTAACCTACTGTCAAACTTAGAAAATTTCTACACCTTTAAATTTCTAACTTTGGGTAAAAAGAGGCAAATCAACCTAGGAACCTTCGAATTCAATTCCGGGCATACGAATAAGTCCAAAATAACCATACGAACCTATTGGAACCATCAAAATAGCATTTCAGGGTCATTTTCACAAAAAGTCAAACTTTGGTTAATATTTCCAACTTAAGCTTCTAAACTAAGAACTAATGATCCCAAACCAATCCAAGACTTACCCGAAATGAAACCAACCATCCCCGCAAGTCATAAAACCACAAATACACATACGGGAAGCTTCAAAAGGAGAAGTGAGGCTCGAATGCACAAGATAGCCGCTTGATTCGTCATATTCTCTCCCTTTAAAAACAAACATTCATCCTCGAACAAGTATAGAGACATACCTAAAGTGCCAAAAAGATGAGGATAATGGCTCCACATATCATGATCGGTATCCCAAGATGACTCCTCGACCAGTTGACCTCTCCATTCAACCTTCACCAATTCAATGTCTTCGACCTCAACTTCCAGACCTGCATGTCCAAAATAGCCATCGGCTCCTCAACATAGGTCAAATCCTTGTCCAATTGCGCTGAGCTGAAATCTAACACATGAGATGGATCACCATAGTACTTTTGGAGCATGAAAGCATAAAACACCGGGTGAACTCCAAATAAGCTAGGTGGCAATGCAAGTCTGTAGGCCACCTCACCCACTCTCTCAAGGGTTTCAAAAGGACCAATATATCGAAGGCTCAATTTGGCCTTCTCCCCGAACCTCATCACACCTTTCTTGGGTGAAACTCTGAGTAGAACCCTCTCATCCACCATGAATTCCACATCACGAGCCTTCCGATCAGTATAACTCTTCTGCCTGGACTATATTGTACGAAGCCGATCCTAAAACAAACCCACCTTCTCCAACGCATCCCGACCCAAATCGGTGCCCAATAACTTAGCCTCATTGGGCTTAAACCAACCAATCGGAGAACGATATCGCCTCGCATATAAGGCCTCGTAAGGAGCCATCTAGATACTCGACTGATAGCTATTATTGTTGGCGAGCACTGCTAGCGGTAGAAACTGATCCCATGAACCCCTGAAATCAATAACACAGGCACGTAACATATCCTTCACGATCTGGATAGTGCGCTCGGACTGGCCGGCGTCTGAGGATGAAATATTGTACTCATCTCTATCTGTTTCTCAACTCAAGCTGCACGGCTCTCCAAAAATTCAATGTGAAATGTGTGCCCCGATCCGAAATAATAAACACCGACACACCATGAAGGTAAACAATCTAACAAATATAAATATGAGCTAGCTGCTCTAAAGAGTAGGTAGTCATGATTGGAATGAAGTGCGCAGACTTGGTCAGTCTGTCCACTAATCCATACAACGTCGAATCTCCTTAAGGTCCATGGAAGTACATTTACAAAATCCATGGTCATACGCTCCCACTTCCACTCCAGAATATCAAGCCTCTGAAGCAAACCACCTGGTCTGTGATGCTCGTACTTCACCTGCTGATAGTTCAAACACCGAGCCACATACTCCCCAATATCTTTCTTCATTCTTCTCCACCAGTAATGTTTTTTCAAATCATGGTACATCTTTGTGACGCTCGGATGAATGGAATACCATGATCTATGGGCCTCCTCATGAATCAGCTTACGTAACCCATCAATATTCATAACACAGATCCGACCATGCATCCTCAACACCCCATCATCACCAATAGTCACCTCCTTGGCATCACCATGTTGCACCGTGTCTTTAAGGACTAGCAAGTAGGTATCATTATACTGATGCGCCTTGATGTTCTTAAACAAAGAAGGCTGTGAAACCATGCAAGCAAGAACTCGACTAGGCTCTGAAACATCCAACCTCACGAACCTGTTGGCCAAAGCCTAAACATCCAAGGCTAACGATCACTCCCCAATTGGAATAAAAGCAAGATTACCCATGCTCTCAGCCTTCCTACTCAAAGCATTAACCACCACATTGGCCTTCCTAAGATGATAAAAAATGGTGATATCATTGTCCTTTAGTAGCTCTAACCACCTCTGTTGCCTCATGTTCAGATCCATTTGCTTGAATAAGTGTTGTAAACTCTTGTAATTCGTGAATACCTCACAAGACACATTGTAGAGATAGTGCCTCCAAATCTTCAGTGCGTGAACAATGGCTGCCAACTCCAAATCATGCACTGGGAAGTTCTTCTCATGGGGCTTCAACTGACGTGAAGCATAAGCAATCACTCTACCTTCCTGTATCAACACGCACCCAATGTCAATTCATGAAGCATCATAATAGAATATATAAGAACCCAATGTTGAAGGCAAAACTAGAACTAGAGTTGTAGTCAAGGTAATCTTGAGCTTCTAAAAGCTCTCATCACACTCGTCAGACCACTTGAATGGGACACCCTGAACTACCTCAATCTTCTTCGGATCCACCTTGATCCCCTCACTAGAAACCACGTGGCCCGAAAATTCCACTGAATCAAGACAAAATTCGCAGTTAGAGAATTTAGCATATAACTTCTTCTCCCTCAAAGTCTAGAGCACTATCCTCAAGTGTTGCTCATTGTCTTCCCGACTGCGAGAATACACCAATATGTCGTCAATGAACACAATGATGAAGAAATAAGATATGGCTGGAACATGTTGTTCATCAAGTGCATAAGAGCTACGGAGGCATTTGTCAGCCTAAAAGACATCATCAAAAACACATAGTGACCATAGTGAGTCCTGAAAGTCATTTTCAGAATATCTGAAGCCTGGATCTTCAACAAATGGTACCCTGACCTCAAATCCATCTTCGAGAATACCCGAGCACTTGAAGCTGATTGGACAAATTATTAATACACGGTAATGGGTACTTGTTATTGACCGTAACCTTGTATAGCTACATGTAATCAATACACATCCTCATAGAGTCATCTTTATTCTTCACAAGTAGAACTGGAGCACCCCCAAGGTGACATACTTGATCATATGAAACTCTTATCAAGAAACTCCTGAACATGTTCCTTTAATTCCTTCAACTCCACTACTGTCATGCGATATGGTGGAATAGAGATAGGTTGAGTGCCTGGTACTAAGTCAATACCAAAATCACTATCCCTATCGGGTGGCATGCCCGATAGATCTGCTAAAATAATATCTAGAAACTCTCTCACTACTAGAACTGACTCAACGGTAGGAGTATCAGCACTAACATCCCTCACAAAGGCCAAGTATGCCAAGCACCCCTTCTCAACCATCCTCTGTTCCTTCAGAATGGACACCACCCTACTAGGAGCATGACCTAACGTACCTTTCCACTCCAGTATTGGCAATTCTGGCATAGTCAACGTCAAGTTCTTAGCGTGACAATCCAGAATATTATGATAGGGCGACTACCAATCTATGCCAAAAATCATATCAAAGACCACCATATTGAGTAAAAGAAGGTCAACCCTAGTCTCATAACCCTCGATGGTGACCAAACACAATCAATAGACACGGTCTACCATAATAGACTCCCCCACAAGCATAGACACGTAAACAGGAGTGCTCAAAGAATCACGAGAAGTACCAAAATATGAAGTAAAGTAATATGATACATATGAGTAATTGGAACCCAGATCAAATAAAATTGATGCATCTATATGAAAAAATGAAACAATACTTGTGATGACATCATCTGATATGACAGTGCCCGCCCTACCAGGAAAAGCATAACAATGAGCCTCGCATCCCCCTCTAGAACGTCCCTTACCCGTCTGTCCTCACTCTTTAGCTGGCTGTGCAGGTGGAGTAGCAACTGGAATAGCAACTATAGCCTGAGTACCCTGTGGAGGTCCTCCCCTCCTAAGTCTAGGACAGTCCCACACCATATGCCTAGTATCACCACACTCAAAACAACCCCTCGGAGGGCGTGGCCGATGGTATTGAGTCTAACCCGGACAGCTAGAATAACCGCTATAAGCACCCCGTTCAGGAGGAGCACTAGAAGATGGCTGACCAGTAATCTGAGGTCCCTAAATAGTTGGAGAATTGTGAGTAGCCTGAAGTGCAGAATGAACTCATTGACAGATAAAACCTTTGCCATACCGAGCTGATACTGCATAGCAGGTACCACTGAACCCTCCAAATTCTCGAGGTCTCTTGGCCTCCCTATCATCTCTTTCCTGATCACTGATACCCTTCAACCTCCTAGAGATCTCCAAAACCTGCTGAAATGGAGTATCAGTCTTCAACTCCCATGCTATCCAGAATCTGTGACCTTAACCGAGCCCCTCAATAAACCTGCAGACTCTTTCTCTGACTGTAGAAACCAAAGCAGGTGCATGATGAGATAACTCGCTAAACCTTATAGAATACTCGAAGACAATCATAGTCCCCTGGAGCAGTTGCTCAAACTCGATGCGCAATGCATTCTGAAGGGTCTGTGGAACGAACTCCCGCAAAAGCTTATTAGAGAACTGAGCCCAAGCAAGTGGCGATGCGCCAGCTGGCCTGCTCTCCTCATAATCTTACCACGATCTATATTCCAACCTCGTGTGCTGGAAAGTAGTGAGGTTGACTCTGCTTACCTCACTATGCCCACATTGCGAAAGGTACAGTGACACTAGTCTAGAAAACCCTGTGCATCCTCAGAAGCTGCACCACTGAAAGTAGGAGGAAAATACTTCTTGAACCTCTCAATCCTCTTCTGCTCCTCCTTTGATGCCACTGGCCTGACCTTAGGCTGAACTGCGATCACATGTTATATTGGCATAACACCCGGAGCCTAATCAATATGAGCATGTTGCTCTGGAGTACGTGCGATGGTATTCTGAGCTCCTCCCCAACTTAAGAAGTAGCTCGTACAACTGGGATCAATCTTGCCTGAGCTAAGGTACCAAACATGCTTAGAAAATGAACCAAGGTCTGATAAAGTCCAAGGGTGGCAACAGGTACCTCGGGTGCCTACTCCCTAATCATAGCTACTGGTGGCTCCTACGACGCAGCTCTGGCATATGATCTAGCTAGCAGGTGTCCCTCATCGGCCTCTACCCCAGCCTCGGCCTCTCGCAGCTCTAGCAGGGGGTGCAGGTTTCTGCTCAACTGATCCGGTAGTGCGTGTCCTCACCATCTGTGAGAGAATAGAAAGACAAAAGCTCAGATTCCAAAGTCAACATATCCTCATGATAAAGAATGAAAGAAGTAAATTTTCCTAATAGTTTTGTAGTCTCTCGAAGATAAGGACAGACGTCTCCATACGATGCGCAAAACTCTACTAAACTTGCTTATGACTCATAGAACCTATGAACCTAAAGCTGTTATACCAACTTGTCACGACCCCAAATCCCACCTTACGGATTGTGATGGCACCTAGTTTCTAGGACTAGGTAAGCCTATCATATAGCAAGATTAATAAAACCAAACACCAACCAAAATAATAATAAAAGTTGAAAAGTGATTTAACATAACTAAAATCGGAAATACATAAATCACATAAATCCCAAAACTGGTAGTACGAAGTCATAAGCTCTACTGAAAGTACATTAGAAATCTCAAAATGCATCATTGTTCGGAATACAAAAGATAGTAATAGAGAAAAAACAGAAGATGACTCAGAGACCTGCGAAGAAGAACAGCGGGTATACCTTGAAGTCTCGACGACAATCTGGAAATCAGCTCACAAATGACCGGCATGCTCAGAGGTACCTGGATTTGCAAAACAATGTGCAGAAGCATAGTATGAGTACACCACAAACTGTATCCAGTAAGTATCAAGACTAACTTCGGTAGAGTAGTGACGAAGTTCAAGTCAAGCCACTCACTAGACATATAACCTGTGCAGAATATCAATATAATACTAACAACGGAAAGTATGAACACAAGGAGTAAACATGTGATAAGATGGCAGTTTAACCAAAAACAAGTAAAATACAAAGTGAAATCAGTTAAGGAAACAATGATATGTTCAAATCATCAAGCCGTTACAACACAAAAATAACAACAAGAATCACCCTGAGGTACCACACCTCATAATCATAAATCACAAGTCAAAAATCACAAATCATCCTTATGATGTTGCGTGAGCTTCACTTTTTTAAATATTTTTTCCAAAATAGCTTCACGCGCATAAGCCCTCTCATCTTGCTGTGTGTGCTTCACAATGCAATAGTTTACCTTACTAGCAATACACGCATAAACCCCTTTATCTCGCCGCATGGGTATCAATTCACACCTCCTTTATGTCGCCACATGCGCATCTCAATCACAACACAATAAATATTTTGCACCTCACGTGCACATATACCACAACATTGCCTAACAAAAATACCAATGTCACAATAATACATAGCCCATGGCTCAACGACAATGAGTACAAGATTTGCAACAACAACAATACAATGAAACGGAGGATAACTCAACAATGAAATGTGTTCCATATAACAACAACTTCAATTCAAGGCACATTAATAGCCTAAGAGTCTAATCCGGTCAATTATCACACATAAGCCCACGTACACACTCATGACCACATACACACGTCTTTTCACATATTTCAATTAATGTAAACAAACAAAATTCTAAGGGGAAGTTTTCCCCACACAAAGTTAGGCAAGATACTTACCTCAATTAGGCCAATTTAATACTCTAAAAGTGCTTTTCCTTAAAATTCACCTCTGCACGGCTCAAATCTAGCCAAAACTGACTTAATAATATCAAGCAATTCAAGAGAAACCAATTTCGATTAATAAAGTTAAGATTTTTACACAATTCCCCAAAAGTCAACCCTGGGTTCGTCCGATCAAAACCCGAGTCGAATGGTAGATGACTACCCATAACCCCATGAGTTTATATATGTATTTTGTATTCAAATCCGAGTCCAATTCGACTCTCAAATGTCAAATTTGTATTTTTTAAATATAGTCAAAATTTCCTAAAACTTCTCTTCAATTCTCATGAGTTAGATGTTAAATCTCATAAACAATCATGTTATGTAATAAAAAAGGATCAAAATCACTTACCCAGTAATTGTGTATGAAAATCTCCTCCCAAAATTGCCTTCGAACAAGTCTAGGGCTAAAAAAATGTGATAAATGAAGCTAAGTCCCGAAATCCCACTATTTTGTTCAGCTGCAGAAGTTGCAAATGCGAACCAGGTTTGCAATTGCGAAAAACCCATCACAAATGAGGCGCCTGGTGAACACAGGGGATGTCGCAAATGCGACACTGACTTCTCATTTGTGTTACCAGCTCCCCATGTCTTCTTCACAATTGCGATGTTGGTGGTCGCAATTGTGATAACTGCAGCACCAGCACACCCGCAACCTGAAACAAGTCCAAACCAATCTGAAACACGTCTGAAACTCCCCCGAGCCCCCAAAGGCTCCACACCAACCATCCACACAAGTATAAAAACATCATTCAAAGACGCTCGCGTGATCCAAACACCAAAATAACATTGAGAATCACAAATCGAACACAAAAACACATGAACAATACATTCGAACTCAAGATTCACTAAGTTCACAACGCATTTGATTCCTACTAAACCAACTTGGAATAAAGCCAAACTTTTTAAACAAATTCCAAATCACAAAACAGACCTATTCTAAGTCCCAAAACAAAAATCCTAACCCGATATCTATAAAGTCAACTTACAAAATTTCTAAACTTTAAATTGCACTTTCGGCAACAAGAGCCAAATCAACCAATGCACCTCTGAATTCAATTTCGGGAATACACCTAGGTCCAAAATAACCAAACCTATTGGAACCATCAAAACACCGTTTTGGGATCATTTTTTAAAAAAGTCAAATTTCGGTCAACATCTCCAACTTAAGCTTCCAAACTAAGAACTAATGATCCCAATCCAAGCCAAGACATCCTCGAAATGAAACCAACCATCCCCGCAAGTTATAAAATCACAAATACACATACGGGAAGCTTCAAAAGGGGAAACAGGACTCAAATGCACAAGACGGCCTTTCATGTCATCACAAGGAGAAATTGAAAGATGTCTCTAAGGCCCGTGGATGAGTGTCACGAACCTAGTTTCTCTCCTTAGGTTGTCGTGATGACACCTAGTCTCTAAGACTAATTAAGCCTAACATGTAATAATAACTTAATAGAAATAATCAAACAGAAATAGTAAAGCAAGACTGATAAACTCATATAGACTTCCAAAATAGGATCTCAACCACAACTCTCCCAAAACCGGTGAAACTAAGTCATAAACTCTATAGAATAATCTAGAATGTCTATTACAACACTGTTTGAAGGAGAAATACAACATAAATAAAAGATAAGGGAAGGTGACTCCGAGGCCTGCGGATGTCGAGAAGGTATACCTTGAAGTCTACGGATGACAGCTACAGTCGAACACTAACATCCAGCATAGGGACGTACCTGGATCTGCACAAAAAGATGTGTAAAAGCGTAGTATGAGTACACCACAACAGTACCCAGTAAGTATCAAGCCTAACATCGGTAGAGTAGTGACAAGGCCAGGTCAAGACACCTACTAGGACATAATAAATAGAATGACAACATAATCACGAGAAGTAATAGAAAGCGTTGAAATAAATTATAGGAGAAAGTTAATAACATAGACTAATGATATAATTGTAAGCATAGAGATAACATAAGGGAAGCAATTAAAGAGAACCACAATAGTCCAATACATACAAAAATTGATAAGACAAAGAAGAATAAAAGAAACAAGAAATGTTCCATCAATAACTCTTTTCATCATGAGAAGCACAACAAGAATCACAACCGATGCACCACATCGTATACAATGAAAATCACAACCGAGGTACCGCCTTGCATTCACATTTCTCAATTTCAATCATAATCTTTACTTATATCGCTGCAAAAGCCTTACATTTAGTTTTAAAAAATATTTTTTTCCTGAAATTGCTACCCACGTTTTACCCCACCTTATCACACTGCGTGGCCTCAAGTAGTTACCCTATTAGCAACGCGCATATCAAGCCCACCTTATCTCACCGCATACGTATCAACCCCAAGCCTTATATCACCGCATGCTTATCAATATCACATCATAATCATGACTCGCACCACAAGTTCCCATATGCTACAACTTGCTAGAAAAATCAACAATATCAATATCTCCACACAAATAGCCCATGTCTCAACCACCATATGTACAAGAATCTCAACAATAACAAATAAAAGTAAATAGCTCAACTAGAAAGATATCTCAACAATTAACAACTTCTCCTTAATATGATAACGGCTTTCTCAACTTCAACTCCAATAACTCAACAATAAGATATTTCACGAAATAACAATTTAAATTACAAGTAATTCAACAATTTAAAGATGTAACAAAACACAAGGAAGATAATAACTTCAACTAAAGCATATAAGAGCAAATTAGCAAGAGAGAAAACAATGTGTTAACAATGTCAACTAAAGAATGTAAGGGTAGATTAGCACATGAAAGGGTGAATTAAATAATAAAAGATATAACATGTTAAGACAATTCAATTAAAAGCATGATAAGAGTCTAAATATCCTAAACCTGTCAAATACCAAATATAGCACGTGTACCCACTCGTCACCTTGCGTGCATGGCTTTCACATAACACAATTGCACAAATAAACCAATTCCTAAGGGGTAGTTCTCCCACACAAAGTTAGGCAAGATACTTACCTCAACTAGGCCAACTCAACCCTCGAAAATAGCTTTTCCTCTAAATTCGCCTCCTAACGGGTCAAATTTAACCAAAATTGACTTAATATCATCAAACAATGCAAGGGCAAATAATTACAATGGATAAAGCTATGATCTTTACACTTTTTCTAAAAAGTCAACAAAATTCAACCCAGGTCCCGCCCGGTCAAAACCCGGGTCCAAGGGTAGATTCCGACTATCCATAACCCCACGAGTTCAAATATGTGATTAGTTTTAAAATCTGAGTTCAAATCGACTCTCAAAACTCAAATTCTTATTTTTCAAAAACAAAACAAAGTGTCAAAAAAATTCACTTTGATTCGCATGATTTTGATGTTAATATGAACCCCGAAAATTGTCCTTAAATCTTGAGAACCGGAAGACTCCTCCAACAAAGCCCTTAATCGAGGAGCCTCCCACTTTGGAGTTAAAGCCATTGCCCCTCCAGAATACCTAAACCACTTATCTCTCGTAACCTGCTCTCGGCTCTGCTGACGTACACCCTCAATCCTTCAGGCTATCTCCACGAAATATAGTTGGAAATTGATTAGAATCACTTACTCAACGTTTGTAGATGAAAATCCCCTCTCCAAATCGCCTCCTTCCGAGTCTAGGGTTCTAAAATGTGAGAAATGAGATGCAATCCCGACTTCCCATCCCTTATGACCAGCTGTAGATGTTGTATTTGCAAACCCTCGCAATTGCGAATCAGGGATCACATTTGTGAACCCTGACAGCCTTAATTAAAGTCGCAATTGCGAAGCTGGCTACTATCGCAAATGCGACAAAATGCTCGAAATTGTGAACCAGCCATCAGGCCTGCTGACTTCGCAAATGCGAAGGGGAGGTCGCATTTCAGACATCACCACCCCCTGTCCCTTTCGCAATTGAGAGGCCGATGCTCGCAATTGGGATAGCTGAGCACCAGCACACCAACAATTTCATTTTCAGTTCAAACCATTCCGAAACATGTCCAAAACTCATCAGAGCCCTCGGGGCTCCAAACCAAACACCCACACAAGTCTAAAAACATTATATGAAATCGCTCGCATGATTAAAACACATAAATATCATCTAGAACTACGAATCAGACTCCAAAATGCATGAATTGTAAAGTAAATTTCAAGAACATCTAGAATTGCAACTAAACGTCCAAATCCTATCAATTCAACTCCAAATGATACCAACTTTTGTAAACAAGTTCTAAATAGCATAACAGACTTATTCCTAGTCCCAAAATAAAATTCTGAACCGGACAGCTAAAAGTCAACCTACGGTTAAACTTGCCAACTTCAAATTACCAAATTTTGGCAAAATAACACAAATCAACCTACGGACTTTTGAATTCGATTCTGGTCATACGTCCAAGTCCAAAATCATGATATGAAGCTATTGGAGTCATCAAAACACCGTTCCGAAATCGTTTTCACAAAATTCAATCATTGGTCAACATAAACAACTTAGGCTTCTAAGCCAAGAATCAAAGGGTCTAAATCAACCCGAAATCTTCGCGGAACGAAACTAATCAATCACGTAAGTCATAAATCCATAAACATACATGTGTGAAGCATAAAAAGAGGAAACGCGGCATAATTACACAAAATGATCAGTCGGGTCATTACAATGAGTTACAGTTCTACCTCAAGTCGCCTATCAGGTATCCGTTAAGCACCTTTCTGGAGTCCATTGATACCAGTATCCGAATTTGCACAAGAAGTGTAAAAATATAGTATGAGTATAACTGATCCAATGTACTCAGTAAGTATCAAGCCTAACCTTAACGAGGTAGTGACGAGGCTATAAATAGTCACTTACCTTATAGCATGTACAATTTATAAGCAACATGAATAACAATATATATATATATATATATATATATAACATTAATAATAACAAGAATAAAGGCAAAAAAATACATGGAGCCAAAACCAAAAATATTACTCCACGTTCCTCAAATGACACAACCAAACCCATATTCAGCAGCTCAAAACAACGGTAAAGAATAGTGTCCATGAACAACATAATTACAACTCGCAATGAGGACAAAATCTTAAACAACACCAAAACATGTATCATATATGTTGTGGTGCACAATATGATCCAATACACAAAACATCTTCCAACCCGCGGAGCCGTGATGGCGCCTAACACCGCTTGCTAGGCAAGCCAACACATAATAGAAAATACGAGAGAAATGAAACTATTAGTTAACAGCAAAATGGTAAAGAGGTGTAATAGTAACTCAGCAGTATACATGATGAGTCTAATCAACACCATCGTTCAACCATCCCAAGACGTAGAGTCACAAGTGTATGGGCTACTAGAGTTTACTAAATACAATCTCTCTCAAAGAAATACAATACTATCTAGAAAGTTGATTTAGTACAACAAAAAAAGAAAGATGACTTTAAGGCCTGTGAACGATGTACATCTCTTTCTCGAGTCATCTAACTGGTATCTGCTAAGCACCTCTCAGGATTCTGATGGTACCAATGTCTAAATCTGCACAAAAAGTGCAGAAGTATAGTATAGTATAATCGACCCAATATACTCTGTAAGTGTTGATCCTAACCCCGACGAGGTAGTGACGAGGCTAAGACAAGACACTTACAATTAACTTGTGCATTTATCTATCAAGAAATAATTAGATGACAAGTAAAGCATCAAGTATAATAACATGATAACAACATGTGAGAGAGATAATAAGTACATAAGTAAAGGGACATAAACAGGAAAAGTAAAGGAAAGTGTCATTGAGTAAGTCATAACTCATAGTTTTACAACAATTCTGAACAACCTTTCAAAAATAAATTACGAAGCCATAAAGACAAGTCCTCAATCTAAAGATTGCAAATAAAAAACAATGAAATCAACAAACAGCACTACATCACCCTTCGTTCTTTTACTCTCATCCTCACAACATAATATAATAGCTAGTACGACAACACCCTTCGTGCATATCCTCACTTTCTCTCAAGCACCTAAACACTCTTTGTGTGATGATATTGATATATGAATAAAGCACGAAAACACCCCTCGTGCACAATCACTCTTTTTTTTACAAGCACGACAATATCCTTCGTGCATTTCACTCTTCCTCACCAAGTATCGCATATAACATAGTACCAAGCAAGGTGGGAAGCATAAACAACATCAAGGGTAACATTTGAACATCACTCGCCATATGAGAATTTACCAACAGTTTTGCACCATCAACCAAATCAGCATATCAATGATCTTAATGCGCAATATCTCAATAAGCTCAACATAGGAAATAACATGAATATGAAAAATCGAAGAGTTTTATAATCTATCTAAAACATGAAAAATATAATACACAAGTAACATGGAACACCTAAGGCTAATTCTACCTGCATGCTTATCTCATAATCAACACATATACACTCGTTACCTTGTATATACAACGTCCCCAACACATAGATCACATAGCAAATAGACTCAATTATACCCTAGTTTCCTCGATCAAGGTTAACCAAGACACTTACCTCTTTCTAGAACAAGATCAACAATCTAACACAGCTTTCCCTTTAGAATAAGCCTCCAAACTACGCGATTTAGAGTTGGCAGCCATTGTTCACACGCTGAAGATTTGGAGGCACTATCTCTATGACATTTCTTGTGAGGTCTATACCGACCATCGGAGTCTCCGGTACCTTTTCAAGCAGAAAGACCTTAATTTACGGTAGTAGAGATGGTTAGAGTCGTTGAAAGGTTATGATATCACTATATTATATTATTCGTGGAAGGCCAATGTAGTAGCCGATGCATTGAGTAGGAAGGCTGAGAGTATCGGTAGTTTGGCATATTTACCGGTAAAAGAGGCCCCTAGCTATGGATGTTCAGGCATTGGCCAACTGATTTTTGAGATTGGATGTTTCAGAGCCTAGACGGGTTCTTGCTTATGTTGTGGCACATTCATCATTATTGGAGCGTATCAAGGATCGCCAGTTTGATGATCCTCACTTGTTGGTGTTGAAGGACACGGTGCAGCGGGGTAGTGCTAAGGATGTTGTGATTGGTGATGATGGTGTTATGCGACTTCAGGGCTGGATTTGTGTCCCAAATATTGATGGTTTGAGAGAGTTGATCCTTCAGGAGGCTCACAGATCACTCTATTCCATTCACCAAAGTGTTACAAAGATGTACCGTGACTTGAAACAACACTATTGGTGGCGAAGAATGACGAAATATATTGTTGTTTATGTCTCTCGATTTTGAATTGTCAATAGATAAAGTATGAGCATTAGAAATCGGGAGGGTTGATTCAGAGATTGGAGATACCGTAGTGGAAGTGGGAGCACACTACTATGGAATTTGTGGTAGGATTACCGCGGACCTTGAAGAAATATGATGCAGTGTGGATTATTATGGACCGTTTGACTAGTTCGCACACTTCATTATGGTGGCGACTTCCTATTCTTCAGAGCGGTTGGCTCAGATTTACATCCAGGAGATTATCCACCTGCACGGCATGCCCATTTCCATCATTACTGATTGAGGCACACATCACATCATATTTTTGGAGAACTGTGAAGCACTAGTTGGGCACATGAGTCGAGCTGAGCACATTGTTTCATCCTCAAATGGACGGACAGTTCGAGTGCACTATTCAGATCTTAGAGGACATGTTACACACCTGTGTTATGGATTTTGGAGGTTCATAGGACTAGTTTTTACCACTAGAGGAGTTCGCCTACAATAACAGCTTCCAATTGAGCATTTAGATGGCTCCATATGAGGCCTTATATGGGAGGCGGTGTCATTCACCGATTGGTTGGTTTGAGTCCGGTGAGGCTACATTGTTGGGCACTAATTTGGTTTGTGATGCAATATAAAAGGCTAACGTGATTTAGGAGCAACTTCGCACAACTCAGTCCAGGCAGAAGAGTTATGTGGATGGGAAGGTTCTAGATATAGCTTATATGGTGGGTGAGAAGGTTCTCTTCCGAGTGTCGCCTGTGAAGGGCTTGATGCGGTTCAGGAAGAAGGGCAAGTTAAGCCCGAGGTTTATTGGCTTGTTTGAGATCTTGGAGAGAGTTGGAGAGGTTGCTTACAGGCTTATATTGCCTCCTAGCCTAGCAGGGGTACATCTGGTATTTCACGTATCCATGCTTCGGAAGTACCATGAGGAAAGCTCACATGTCTTGGACTTCAGCACGGTGCAACTTGATGAAAATTTAGCTTATGAGGAAGAGTTGATAGCTATTCTAGACTAGCAGGTTCGTTAGTAGAGATCCAAAAGTTTTCCTTATGTGAAAGTGCAATGGATAGGTCAGCCTATCAAGGAGGCTACGTGGGATTCCGAGTCCGATACGAGTAGTAGATACCCCCACTTGTTTACCAGTCCAGCTACTTTTCTATGTCCGTTCGGGGACGAACGATTCTTTTAGAGGTGAAGAATGTGACGACTCGATAGGTAATTTTGAGTAATAGCCTTAATTTTCATGATCTAAGACCTCCCATAGCTTCATTTGATATTTTTTTGTTTGTGTGAGTGGTCTGTGTCGCTTTTCAAAAAGCTTTTATATGAAATTTTAAAAGAAAATGAAAATTTTGACTAAAACTGAGGCTAGAATTGACCACGGTCAACAGTTTAGGTAAACGAACTCGGATAGGTGTTTTGAGGATTTCGGTAGGTTCATATGATATTTTTGGAACTGTACGCACGTTTGGTTGGGGTCCTAAACGTGTTTTGGCACATTATGTGTGAAATTGTGAAAATTGAGTTTAAGTTGAAAATTCTTGAGTTTGATGATTGATTCGTGTTATTTGATGTTATTTTGATGCTTTGAGGTAGCGAGCAAGTTTTTATAATGTTATTACACTTATGTGCATGTTCGGTTTAGAGCCCGAGGGCTCGGATGAGTTTCGGATTGGTTTCAAAACATTTTTGACTTAGAGGACTGCTGGTTTTTTCTTCTGGTGCTCAGTGCTTCGCGATCGCGAAGGGGAAATTTTGGACTGGGGAAGGGTTCTATTTGTGAACGCGAGAGGTAGGTCGCGAACCCAAAGCATTAGGGGGCTTACCCTTCACGAACGCGACTCACCCCTCGCGAACGCTTTGCTTTGGAAAATTTGGGGGGAGGAAGGATAATCCTTATTCGCGAACGTGGCCAACGGGGCCGCAAACGCTGAGGCTTGGGTGGGGATGCCTTCGCGAACGCAAGAAGGAGTTTACAAATGCGAAGGCCAATTGTCCACTACTCTTCGCGAACGCGTCAGGTGCTTCGCGGACGTGAAGAACACCTGATGCTGAGCTATTTAAAAGCTGAAAGTCGGGATTTGATCACATTTAACCATTTTTGAAAGCTAGAGCTTGACCTAGAGGGGCTTTTGAGGTGATTTTCATCCCAATTTCATTGGTTAGTGATTTTTCACTAGTTTTGATGTATTTCCATAATCACCTATTGATTTTAACTTTTAATCTATGAATTTCATGGTAGAAATTAGGGGTTTGGGTATCAATTAAGAATTTTGAAATAAATGAGATTTAGATATCAAACTGAGGTCGGATTTCAAAACAAATCACATAATTAGACTCGGGGGTGAATGGGTAATCAGGTTTTGGATTAAATCTCGGGTTTTGACCAAGCGGGCCCTCGGTTGACTTTTGTTAACTTTTTTCATATTCATTAAATATTAAATCTTTTTCACTCGTGGGTAGTTTCTAAAGCTTATTTCGAATTATTTGAATTATATTTGGCTAGATTTAATTGGTTTAGAGGCTAATTCTAAAGAAAAAGCCGTGGTTGAGCATTGATTTGGATGTGAAAAGAGGTAAGATCGTGGTTAACTTGAAATTGAGGGAATTAAGACTTGTTGATTTATTTGCAACGTGAATTATATGTGGGAACGACGTATATATAAGGTGACGAGTATATATGCATTGCCATTGGGTTAAAGCATGCGGGTGAAAATTATTTCATTGTACCTTTTCGTTCCATTTACTATGATTTCCATGGCTTAGTTAGATTATTATCTCCTTAATTGTTCGCCTTCGTATTCATTATTTATTTTGAAGTTGTTGGGATATTGAAAGTTGATTTTATCTATCATGACGCTATAATTGAAGTGAAATTTGCTTCCCACCTTGCATTGGTACTTTGTTTTATTGTTGTTGTTTTGCGAGGAAGAGTGAAAAGCACGAAGGGTATTGCCGTACCTAATTTGCATATTACTATCATTGATTGAGAGATTGTGAGGATTAAATCATGAAGGGTGATGTAGTACGCTTGATTGCTTTATTACCGTTAATTATATCATGCGAGGAAGAGAGTAAAGCACGAAGGGTGATGCCTTTCCATTTCATTTATCATATCATTATATTATATGGTGAGGATGAGAGTAAAAGCACGAAGGGTGATGCCGCGCCATTGTATTTATAATACTACATGGTGAGGATGAGAGTAAAAGCACAAAGGGTGATGTCGTGCCATTGTTGATTTTATTGCTTTATTTGATTTCTGGATTGGTGATTTAATCGGTTGTATTATTATTTATTTTGAAAAAAGGCTACTTGGTGATTTTGTGCTTCCTTTTTTACATGTTCCCTCCCCCGTTATTATTTTAAAAGCTCTACTTGTCATTTCTATTGCTTTTATGTATATATCTGCACAGGATTTTAGTAGGTGTCGTTTCATAGCCTCGTCACTACCTCGTCAGGGTTAGGCTCGGCACTTACGAAGTATATTGGGTCGGTTTTACTCATGCTTATCTTCCGTACTTCTTTTGCAGATTATGGTGTTGGTCACAACGGTGCCTAGCAGTGCTTTTGCTCGGATCATATCTAAAGCAGAGACTTGAGGTAGAGCTATTGGCGTTCGCAGTACATGAATTCCCCTTCTATTTCTATCTTTACTATTTATTTCATTTCAAACAGTTGTATTTCGTTCAGACCATACATTGTAATATTCTAGTTGCTCATGTACTAGTGACTCGAGATTTCTAGGATTAGACTAGATTGTGTTATATTATGGAATTATCATATGTATTCCAGATTTATCAATCGTTAATAATTGTTATTACTCTATTTTAAATTGTTAAAATGGTTATTTGATTATCTAATGTCGGATTGCCTAGCAAGTAGATGGTAGGCGTCATCTGTCACGCCCCGACCACGAGAAGCGCAACTGGCGCTCAACCGAGTTACCCCGACCGAGCAAGCTTGTGCAATACCTTCTACCCAACTCGCCCATGAATAAAGAGAAGATATATTTCATTAATTAGACAATAAGGGATCATGTAAATAACACCAGTTCATTTACATTAGTTACGTCATTAGCATGTCTCCAAAATAGTACATTGTACAGTCTTAGTTAAAGTGGAACAGATGATACGAGTACAACATTTTTAGTATAACCTTCCCAAAAATAAATACTACCCACACTATGTCTATGGAGCCTCTAACGGATACAAAAGAGTACTAGGATAATGCCGGCAACAAGGCCACGGCTATACCTCAAAACACAATACATGAGAAACAAAAGATACATGACCCCGATATGAAGTAGGGCTCACCAAGTCAGCTGAGAGGAGGATGTACTGCTATCACTGATCGATGTCGCCTGTTATGGAACCACCTGCATCAATTAAAAGATGCAGCGCCCCCCGGTAAAAGGGACGTGAGTACATGTAGAATAGTACTCGTATGTAAGGCAAACAGGACAATATATGAAAATACGGTAACTCAAATAAGAGGTAAATAAATTACGTCAAGAAACTACGAAATGACCCATAGCATAACATGTCAAGTCTTATTATACTTACATCATTATGAACTTCTCTTAGGATCAAGCATGCCTTATGAACTATGCGTGGGATACAAAATATAATGTGAAAGTACCAACATGTATAAACAAGGGCAATGGAAGTGGCACCTATTGTTCGTGTTGCCTATGCGTCTCACCAGACTGTCCATAGGGTTCACATATTATGTTATACACCTATGCGTTTCATAGACCATCCATAGGGTTTCATTCATATTACATACCGATACGTTTCATAGACCATCCATTGGGATTCATTCGTATAATACACTTATGTGTTTCATAGACTGTCCACAGGGATTCATTCATATTATACACTTATATGTTTCATAGACCGTCCATAGGATTCACATATTATACCATCATGCACACAGTCATATTTACACTCAAGCGACATGATTAACATTACCTTTAAGGTCGTAAGTTCCCGGATCATTGGAATACCTCATGTTCATACTCATCATGGAGAAACACAGTTTATTACATTAACACATACATGGAAAATCACTAAGTAGATTTCAATGGTGCATGGACCCAATTTCTTTTCTTAAGGTTCATCATCGTTTAGCATAGGACGTCCATTTTCCACCTCATTATATACCTCCTTGTCATCTTAAGGTCATTGGATAAGTTCATGATTCTCGGTGACTTAACATCGAAGTCATTTGCATTCATCATTTCAGAAGCATACAAACTATAGTTGAAGCCATTGCAACATACAATGCCCTGTGATTCTTATTTCGGCAAGCGGCCATAGTTCATGTTCGCACTATAACTTACTTGTACTTGCCATGGGTGATCATAGGACATTAATGAAATTATTATATAAAGGAGTCAAAACACATCTCATAATCTTTCACACATTCTTTCATTTCATTGGCACTATTGGCCATAACGCAATCTCATTCTTGGCACGATGGTCGTACTTCATACCTCATACTTCCTTCTTTCACTTTCAAATATCATCACGGGTCATCAACAATAAAGTATTTCTATTCAAGAGTTTAAATCTACATATTGAGAAAATAATAATGTTAAACACATTGAGATTTCTTACACAATTTGATATAATTACCTTCATTTGAATCACGACTTAAAGATATAACATTAGGATATGCAACCCATGCTTCAAGCACATTTTCAAATAGAATATAACATAACAAGAATATTGAAATACATATTGAACATATATTTTTCGACACGAGGCTTATTCGGAATAGTCAATTTATAATGAACTACTCGGGACTTACAAGATCATCGTGGGATTCAATTCTAAAAGAGAAGTTTAGCCAACATATCGTTCTTTGAGTTTTCCTTAATTCACTACACCATTCTGGAAATCCTATCAACTTTGATTTATTTAGAGATATGACCAAATTGAACATAAATTAGAGACGAGTTCATGTTTCCGGCCCATTTGAGCATTTTATCAAACACTAAGTGGGCATTATTATTACTAGCTTCTCCTATGGAGGATTTCCTTCACCCCACAACCCAAAGTCTACCCATTTAAGTTCAACTACCTTCGTTCCCATTATCTATTCCCAAACAAAATTTCAAAATTGAGGGTTAGGGCTAGAATCTTACCTCTTGGTTGAAGACCTTGTGAGCTTTCTTGTTGAATTTCAAGGCTTGAGCAAGATTTTGGATGAACAAATAGCTTAGGGATTTCACCTCTCACTCTAGGACATTTCCTCTCTCTAAAAATATCAGATATTCCCTTCAAAATGGTCTCTTACATCTAATTATCGATATAGGGTCGGGTTATAAAAATTAGAAAAAATGAAGCCCTGATGCTGATCTGTGGTAGCATATGCGACCGCATAGGCTGCATAATAGCACTGCGGAATTGGGCACCCCTGCCTCACTCTGCGATCGGACTGCGGTTTGCAAACCTATTCTGTGGTAGCATAATGCACTGCAGAACTTTCCTCCGGAATATTTTTATGTGTTGGATATGCGAGGGGTTATGCCACCCGCAAAATGATTATGCGGTCGCATAATGGTCCAAACATTTGCCTAAATTTTTGCTTCAGTTAGCGGCAGATCTACGGTCCGTAGATCTATTCTGCAACCGCAGAATGGGCCGCAGAAATTCCATACATTTTCGAAAAAAATTCTTCAACTCATCAACGCACTGTTCAACCCAAAAAGTCCGAACCGCGTTAACACATAAGTCTATTTCGGCACCACAAATCCTGAAATTTTGGTAAAAGTTTACAGGGCCTTACGCCATCACGACCCCGAGATTAGGATTCCGGGTCATGACAACATGTAATTATTGTCTACACATTTGGCACAGTACATAAATTTGGTACTCTTCACTGAAAGGAGCCTTCAGGGAAGCAAACTTCAGTGACATAACTAGCTCGCATTTGTTTTTGGAACTTTAACCCTTATAAAACTTTGTGTCGTCTTCATAATTGTGGTTGCTTTGTGTTGTCTGTTCTACCGCTTGTAAGTTGCCTTCAACTCTAGAAAATTTTGCATATTCTTCTTCATTTTATGGAATATCTTAAGATATTAGAACCGTCTCTTTACTCTTCGAACGCCAAAGTAAAACGAGTAGAACACTCCACCCATTCACCATGACAATCAACCCCTAATACTATATAATCGACCATTTTATGATCGCAATACCTTACGATATCACAAATATATATAAGTAATAGATTTAAAAAATCAATATTTTTTGCAAACATCCTAATGATACTTCAAACATTCTAAGAATATAGTTAAAACATCCTTAGAGGATACTTAGGATGTTTGAACATATTAAATGAGCTTTTAGGATGTTTGAAATAACTACCTAGTATTATATTAAGAAGAAGAAGAGATTGAATATAACAAAAGAAGAAGAAGAAAAAAGCGTGAATGAGGAATAGGGAAGGGGGCTGGGTGCGGGAATAGTTTCTCATTTTTAGAGAGTGGGTGGGCCAATTACCGGCCTTTGTAATAATTCTAAAATTTTAAGGTTCTTGTTAAATCCACTTCTAAGTAATAAAAATGAAAAAAGACACTATATAGCCGCTCTCAAAATAATAACAAAAAATATATAGATTATGTATATATATATATATATATATATATATATATATATATATATATATATATATATATATATATATATATATATATACATATACATACATTCTATATGTCTTATACGGAAATTATACAAACTTATACACTTTTTTTGCTACCGAATGTAAATAGTTTCTGGTACGTGCTAAAAGTGATAATACCCTAAAATAAAAGTATCTTTTTAACAACAATCTTAACACATTTGTTTAAAAACTAGATAAAGGTTGCCCGTGTTGCGCACGGGCCCAACATATTAAGCATTGTGCTTGGTTTTTCCCACGTGTTCTGGTGCCAATAGAACAATGCTCCATATATATAGAGAGTATTAAATTGGACTATCATAACTAGCAAGCTTTTCGATACATTATCATAATGCTACTGCTACCACAGGTAACGATTATAATCGGGTATTATTGATACAATACCCACAGAATACATTAAGTGTGTATTTTCACGCACAGACATATCACAACACATTTAACCGCTTATTCCCTTTTGAGTATCAGGTACAATACCCAAATCAGTCTCTCTTGTAATACCAGAAACTGCAGCACAGTGAACAAAAGAACGTATAAGAAGTTCTATAGTACCTTCAAAAGATAAGTAAACATCAATCAAAAGCTTATGAGTTATTACATTAGAACCAAAAGTTTCTTGAATCATATCAAAGCCCAAACATCATCGGTATTCTTATTGGATATCCATTATCCAACCACCAGAACATGGCAGCAGGAGTAAAAACAAGAAATGGCAACTCCACATTCAGAACCAGGAACAAAATTATCAATTCCAAAAAGCTAACTTAATGAGTGCAATGGAGGTGAATGAAATGCTAGAAATTATTCTCACAATAGCAGATGTGAAAATCTTTGAAATTAGAGTTGATATTCAATCATCATATGTAGTAACAACTCCTCAGAGGAACTATATTGAGACATAATCACTGCATTCAATCCAAGGCTAAGGTAATATCCAATATCTCAACCAATAAATACACATCCGAGAATGGAAAATGAAAATTTCTCCAGGCTTAGAAAGAGAAATGTATTTCTATAAAGAAAAAGGCAAAAAGCATCAAGTTGGAGTATGTCATATAGCTATTTATGTGAACTTATTTTTCCCATACACATACTTAAGTAGTTCCTAGAACCTTTTCTCTCAAGACCCGAAGAAAAGGCAAAACAATCATTTATGTGAACTTCTTTTTCCCTTATACACACTCAAGTTGCATGCATAATTCTAACAAATTATTGAAATCATATAGGATACGGATAGGAGAGAAGCACACTGAAATATCTAATTGTTTGTGACAAATTAAAATTTTGACGTATAATATTGAGTAGTTGATTCAACGACCTTTTTCATATTTCTGATAAGTTAGATAGTACATGAAAAGGGCACACAAATACTTTCAGAAGTGTTTTTGATATTAAGCTAGTAGTTAAAGATTTGACACCTAAATATACACTAAACGATTTCATATTTTGAACCTTTTCTGCAAAGGAAATATTTTTGGCAAAAACTTCTACTCTTGTCATCCAAAATTTGAGTAATCACTTTTCCTTTATATGCTATCTCACAATGATACCCCCTTAATTTAGTAGTGCAGTCAAAATATCTTTTATATATCTCATATAAAATTTATTTTCTTTTCTATATTAAACAATTTAGTAGCTAATAGTTTAACTTATAAACAGGTTTCCGGATTAGGAGTGTTACTTTGTTGAGTTTTATGGGGACACAATATTACTAGCAAACTTGTTCATACCGTAGAAGTTTATTTCCAAAAGACATCTAAAGGTATATCAAAGTGTAACGATCCGGCCGGTCGTTTTGAGTGTATTAGCCCCGACCCCTTGTTTATTGCCTTCTTTGTGTTGTATTGTGGTTACGTGACTTGCCGGGAGGTTTGATTTTTGGTTTAGGAGTGAAATGGGACACATAGTCCCTAAAAATGGAAGTTCCAGTCGTAGGAGTTGACCGTAGTTTGAATTGTGTAAAGACGACTCAGGAATAGAGTTTTAACGATTTCAATAGCTCCGTATGGTGATTTTGGTCATTTCGGCGTTAATTGGCAAAAGTTGAAAAGTTGGAAAGTTGGATAATTATTGAAAAGTTTGACCGGGAGTGGACTTTTGATATCGGGGACGGATTCTGATTTCGGAAGTGGGAGTAGGTCCGCAATGTCAATTATGACTTGTGTGCAACATTTGAGGTTAATCGGACTTGATTTGATAGGTTTCAGCATCGGATGTAGAAGTTAGAAGTTCTAAAATTCTTTAGGCTTGAATCGATGCGCAATTCGTATTTTTAGAGTTGTTTGATGTAATTTTTAGTCTTGAGTAGGTCCGTTATGTATTTTGGAGCTAGTTGGTATATTCGGACGGGGACCCGAGGGCCCCGAGTGTGAATCGGATGGGAATCGGATCATTTTGTGGACGTGTTCGATTGCTGAAGGTGCCCAGCTTCTGGTATTTTCGCACCTGCGGAGGGAATGGCCGAAGGTGCGGGCTCGCAAATGCGAGAACTTGGTCGCAGATGCAAAACTGGGCATTCCCATCTGGGGCGCAGGAGTGGAAAATGTTCCGCAGAAGCGGCTTTGCTTCTGCAGTGGAGAGGAGCGCAGATGCGACAGCGTTCCGTATGTGCGTCGCTTGGGCCACTGGTGCGTATGCGCAAATGCGAGCCACTTTATGCAGAAGCGGGTTCTTTGGACTTAAGTGAAATACGCACCTGTGATGCTTTTCCGCAAATGTGGAAGCAAGGTCGCAGATGCGGTTTAACTGGCAGAAAAAGGGAAGTTTTGATTCATATTTCATTTTGGGATTTTGGGAGCTCGGTGAGAGACGAAATTTCGAGGGATTTTCAGAAGAATTATTGGGGTAAGAATTCTTAACTCGATTTTGGTTAAATTACACCAATCTATCATTGTTTTTATCATGTAATTAAGGATTGGAGTTGGAAAAATTGGGAAAACGTGGTAGAACTTCTTAGATTAAGTTTTTGGGTTTTGAAAGGCGAAATGAGGTCGAATTTGAATAATTCTTGTATGGTTGAACTCGATATCGAATGGGTGTTTGGTTTTTATATTTTTGGTCGGGTTCCTAGACATATGCCCGAATCGACGTTTTGGAGCGATTTTTCAATTCTTTGCTAAAGTCGTAATTTCATTATTTAAATTAGTTTCCTATAGTTATATTTATAGTATGAAATTAATTTCGCTAGATTCGAGCCGATCGGAGCTGAAAAATCGAGGGAAAGGCCTTCTTATTGATTGATTGAGCGAGGTTTGAGGTAAGTCACTTGTCTAACCTTGTGGTGGGAAATTCCCCTTAGGATTTGGTACTGTTATAGTAAATTGCAATACGTGCAGTCCGTGTACGCGAGGTGACGAGTGAGTACTCAAACTAAATGTTAAAAAACCCGATTTTTGCTAAGTAGTTTCCTTTTATTTTCTTAAGGTAAAATGGCCTCCTAGCCACTTAAACTTGTACCGATTTGTCATCCCGGTATATAAACTTTTATTTTTTCCATTTGGACACCTCCACTTGTTGAACTGAATACTAATAAACACATCCGATTGAACGTGTCATTCACTCGATGTGACATGAATGACACGTCATATACAAAGCCTTTTATTCTTTGACATGTGTAATCTGTGGGGTCCTACTTTAAAAAACTTAATTTACCAGATTTTTATTCTCCTCCTCTTTAAAAAAATCGATTTTTTGTCTTCTTCTTCATAGTCAAAGCTCCTTCCGGTCCACCACAATTCCAACATATTCAATATACAACCATCATTAATTATTATTTTTCCATTCTCTTCATCTTAAAAATCATCCTCTCAAAGAGACCTCCTAAATCAGTAAAATTAGTCATTGCATCAACGAGTCACCATTAAAAGGCCGAAATTTTTTATTTGTCGTGGACAATCCCTCAAACAAGAAAAAATTAAAGATGATATTTATTTTAATTTTTTGCAATGAAGCTTTTAATGAATAAAAATGGTTGTCTATTTTGATTCCCAAGGATAATGTGTTTTGGGGTATTTTTCAGCAGTTTTAATGGGGAAGGAGACATAGGTTAGTAGATCTAGGAGATATTGTGATGTTTGGGAAGCCAGACCATTGGTTTATTTGAAGTATTGTTATGGAGAATAGGTGCTCCATTGTTGTACATTGAAGAGCTTGAAAGCCTCTAATGGAGATAAAAAGGGAAAAAAAGAGAAATAAAAGGACACGACAGTGTTCATTAACACTGAATATTTTAGCCAAAAGTAGATGAAATAGGCAAATAATAATCCCACCTGAAGGGCGGGAAGATAATATTTATCCATGGAACTAAGAGAAGAGAACTTCTGCAACCTTATGTCGGGGGCAAAGAAAAGAAAATAAAGGGAAGGGGGATGGGGAGATGGGGTGTCGGGTGGTTATTTGAGATTTTTTATTCTGTTTCACTTTTTATCTTTTCTTTTCATTTCTAATTACTTAAGCAAACAGCTCTCACGCGTCTGATTTACGTGATATGCACACACTATTGCCACGTCACACATATTGTTGCCACATAGACTTGGTCAATGGTCAAAGGTGTTAATTGAAACTCGTTTTGCCAAGTACAAGTGTTTAAATGGGAAACTTGTAAGTTCATTTATCGGGTTGACAAATGGGTACAAGTTTAGGTGGCCCGGAGGCCATTTTTCCTTTCCTTAATTGAGTTACTCTAGCATTTGTAGCCATCATGTTTAGCCTAATTTCACATGTCTACGTGTCTTATCTCTTATTTGCAATTTGTACAACATGCTTAGTTGAATTACCTGCTTCCTTGATTCCGTATTCATTCATTAACTGTAGTATTCTTTGCTTGTAATATGATTGTTTCATTTGTTAAGTGTTGGTTTTCGTGATTATTGTTTGGTCGTGGCACGAGGTTTCCGTCGTGTGGACTATTATTGTGGCACAAGGTTTCTGCCGTGCGAATTGTTATTGTGACACGAGGTTTCTGCCGTGCAGATTGTTATTATGGCACAAGGTTTCTGCCGTGCGGATTGTTATTTTGGCACGAGATTTCTGCCGTGCGGATTGCTATTATGGCACGAGGTTTCTGCCATGCGGATTATTGTGGCATGAGGTTTCTGTCATGCGGGTTGTTATTGTAGCACGAGGTTTCTGCCATACAGTTGTTATTGTTTGCACGAGGTTTCTGCCATGCCGTTGTGAGATATTTACTTTTGGGACTACGAGGCGGTACCTCGGAAGTGCCCTTGTTTTCTTTTATTTGCAGCATTGTTGTTGTTATTGTTCCTTAACTTGTAAGATTCTTGCTTCCTTACGTGTTGTAATTGTCTTCTTTGATTTCGTGTTGTTACCTTCTGTGAATATCTATTGTTACACTTCTCTGTCATTTCATTATATCATTATATCTTCCGCCTTGTTTCTTATTATTCCAGTAGGGCCCTGACCTAACCTCGTCACTACTCTACTGAGGTTAGGCTTAGCACTTACCGAGTACCATTGTGGTATACTCATACTATGCTTCTGCACATCATTTTGTGCAGATCCAGGTAATGCCTACCAGACCAGATACCAGTGAGCTAGCCCGTACGTGGAAACTTCAAGGTATATCTGCCAGCGTCCGCAGACTTCGGAGTCCCCCTTTATCTTTATTATGTTATTTCTTTATCCTCATTAGACTTTGATGTATAGAGACATTTAGTATTTCTCTTTAAAGCTTGTGACTTATATCAATCGGGTTTTAGGAGTTGTTTATACTTGAGTTGCAGTTTTTATTTATTACAATTGTTGACTTTTGAGTTTTAGCTTAATATTTCAGTTATTCCGCATACTTGATAGGCTTACCTAATCTTGGAGATTAGGTGTCGTGACAACATCATATGGAGGAAAATTGGGGTCGTGACAAGTTGGTATCAGAGCACTAAGTTCATAGGTGTTATGAATCACAGGCAGGTTTAGTAGACGTCTACATACCGATCCGCAAGACTCTACTAAGTTGGTATCAGAGCACTAGGTTAGTAGGTGTTATGAGTCACAAGTAGGTTTAGTAGAGTCTCTCGGATCGGTATGGAGACGTTTGTGCTTATCTTCGGGGGGCTATGGAACTATTAGGAAAAGCTTCACTTCTTTGATTCCTTATCGTGTGAAATTTCTGACTTCGGATTCTAAATTTTTGTTTTTCTATTCTCTCATAAATTGTGAGGACACGTACAACTTGATCGGATGACCAGACACTCGCACCCCTTGATATAGCCGCGAGAAGTCGGTGCCATGGTAGAGGTCGAGGACATCCACGTGGTGTAGCTAGAGCACCCGTACGAGCTGCTATAGAGGAGTCACCAGTAGCTCCAGTTGGAGGACAGGCACTTGAGACACCTATTAATGCGCAAGCCCTCCAGGAGACTCTCGCCCAGTTTCTAAGCATGTTCAACACTTTGGCTCAGGCAGGGTTGATACCACTCACTCCCGCCACATCTCAGGACAGGGGAGGAGCACAAATTCCCGTTGCCCGTACCCTAGAGCACGGGTCCAGGTCGACTAGGTTCCAGAGGTTATACCAATGCAGCATGTAGCCCCATTTCAGTCCGAGGTTAGGGCAGTAGTTTCGGAGAAGGAGGAGCTCAGGCTCGAGAGGTACAAGAAGTACCACCCTCCTACTTTCAGTGGCTTGGCGTCAGAGGATGCCCAGGGTTTTCTTGAGGAGTGCCACTTTATCCTCCGTACTATGGATGTTGCGGAGTCTAGTGGAGTTTTTTTCATTACGTTCCAGCTTAGAGGAGCGGCCTATCAGTGGTGGCAAGAATATGAGTTGGGTAGTCCGGCCGAGGCAGCTTCACTCACTTGGACTCGGTTCTCAGATATGTTCTTGAGGGAGTAAGTTCCCCAGAGTCTCAAAGATGCATGGCGCGCAGAGTTTGAATAGTTGAGCCAGGGTTCTATGACCGTGTCGGAGCATGCGGTCCGGTTCAGTGATTTGGCTAGGCATGCACCAGCCTTGGTTGCTACTGTTCGAGAGCGGGTTTGTCGATTTATAGAGGGGCTCAACCCTAGTATCAGATTTAGCATGGACCGAGAGTTGGATATTGACATTGCATACCAATAGGTAGTGGGGGTTGCTATGAGATTGGAGGGTATGTTGACTCGGGAGAGAGAGGAGATAGAAGCCAAGAGGTCTCGAGAGTCTGGCACATATAGTGGTACTTGTGCCCCAGCTGCAGCTCGTCAGGGTAGGGGCTACGTGAGTCGCCTGTTCATTTATCACTTCCAGCCACCAGCGATACTCCGGCCACTCCTAGGCCCCAGGCTCCCTATTATGCACCGCCATTGTCTAGTATACCTCCTGCACATGGTGCTTTCAGTGGTCAGTCCAGCCGATCATGCCCGAGCCAGCCACAGAAGCCACGTCCTCCACGAGCTTGTTTTTAGTATGGTGACACTCGTCATATGGTGAGGGATTGCCCCTGACTCAGGAGGGGTGCACCTCCACAGATCACTCTGGCACCACGTGCTCCACCAGGTCCTCATGCTATGGTTATAGCACCAACTACCACTCCACATGCACAGCCAGCTAGAGGTGGAGGTCGAGCAGGTAGATGTCGCCCTAGAGGGGGAGGCTGGTCCAGATACTATGCCCTTCCTGCTAGGACGGAGGCAGTTGCATCCGACTCTGTCATCACAAGTATTGTTCCGGTCTGTCATAGAGATGCATCAGTCTTATTTGATCCAGGCCCCACTTATTCTTATGCGTCATCTTATTTTGCTCTGTATTTGGGTACATCCAGTCATTCTTTGAGTTCTCTTGTCTATGTGTCTACACCCATGGGAGATTCTATTGTTGTTGACCGTGTGTATCAGTCGTGTTTGGTTGTTCTTAGTAGTTTTGAGACCAAAGCCGATTTATTGTTTCTCAGTGTGGTGAATTTCGATGTTATTTTGGGCATGGACTGGTTGCCGCCCTATCACTCTATCCTTGATTGTCACGCCAAGACGGTGACATTGGCTATGCCAGGTCTACCGCGGTTAGAGTGGAGAGGTACTTTAGATTATATTCCTAGCAGGGTTGTTTCATTTCTTAAGGCTCAGCAGATGATTGAGAATGGGTGTGATGCGTATCTGGCATATGTGTGGGATGTTGGTGTTGATACTCCTACCGTTGAGTCAGTTCCGGTAGTGAGGGATTATCCAGATGTTTTCCCGGTGGATCTTCCGGGCATGCCGCCCAACAGGGATATCGACTTTGGTATTGATATGTTACCGGGCACTCAACCCATTTCTATTCCACCCTATCGTATGGCCCCAGCATAGTTGAAAGAGTTAAAGGAACAGTTGCAGGAGTTGCTTGATAAGGGATTCATTAGGCCCAGCGTGTCACCTTGTAGTGCTCCTGTCTTGTTTGTAAAGAAGAAGGATGGTTCTATGTGAATATGTATTGATTATCGCCAGTTGAAGAAGGTTACAGTGAAGAACAAACATCCATTGCCACGTATTGATGACCTATTTGATCAGCTTCAGGGTGCCAAAGTGTTCTCTAAGATCGACTTGCGTTCAGGCTATAATCAGTTGAAGATTTGGGAGCCAGATATCCCGAAGACTTCTTTCAGGACTCAGAATGGTCATTACGAGTTCCTTGTGATGTCTTTTGGGTTGACCAACACCCCAGCAACATTCATGCACTTGATGAACCGTGTATTTCAGCCCTATCTTGACTCGTTCGTCATTTTGTTTATTGACGACATTCTAGTGTAATCTCGGAGTCGGGAGGATCATGAGCAACAACTGAGGACTGTGCTTCAGACCTTGAAATAAAAGAAGTTATATGCAAAATTTTCGAAGTGTGAATTCTGGCTAGATTCAGTGGCATTTTTGGGTCATGTAGTATCATGGCATTTTTGGGTCATGTAGTATCGAGTGAGGCGATCAAGGTAGATCCGAAAAAGATTGAAGCAGTGCAGAGTTGGACCAGACCATCCTCAGCTATGAAGATCCGGAGTTTTCTTGGCTTGACGGGGTATTATCGTTGATTTATAGAGGGGTTCTTATCTATTACAGCACATATAACCAGATTGACCCAGAAGGGTTCTCCGTTCATGTGGACCGAAGAGTATGAGGAGAGGTTTCAAAAGCTCAAGACTGCTTTGACGACAGCCCTAGTGTTGGTATTACCTACTGGTTTGGGGTCATATACGGTGTATTGTGATGCATCACGCATTGGTCTCAGCGCGATGTTGATGCAGGATGGTAGGGTAATTGCCTATGCGTCTAGATAACTGAAGGTGCATGAGAAGAACTATCTTCTCCACGACCTCGAGTTAGCAACTATTGTTCATGCCTTGAAGATCTGGCGGCACTATTTGTATGGTGTCCTTTGTGAGGTCTACACCGATCACCGGAGTCTACAACATCCGTTCAAACAGAATGATCTTAACTTGCGTCAACGGAGGTGGTTGGAGCTTCTTAAGGATTATATCAATATTCTATATCACCCCGGAAAGGCCAATGTGGTAGCCGATGCCTTGAGTCGCAAGGCGGAGAGTTTGGACAGTCTAGCACATCTACCAGTAGCAGAGAGGCCTTTAGCCTTGGATGTTCAGGCCTTGGCCAACCAGTTTGTCAGATTAGATGTTTCCGATCCAAGCCGAGTTTTGGCTTGTGTGGTTTCTCAATCTTCTCTTTATGATCGTATCAGAGAGCGTTAGTATGATGACCCCCATCTGCTTGTCCTCAAGGACACGGTGATGCCAAGGAGGTCACTATGGGAGATGATGGTGTATTAAGGATGCAGGGCAGGATATGTGTGCCCAATGTAGATGGTTTGCATGAGTTGATTCTCCAGGAGGCTCACAATTCGCGGTACTCCATTCACCCACGTGCCGCGAAGATGTATCAGGACCTGAGGCAACATTATTGGTGGAGGAGAATGAAGAAGGACATAGTGGAGTATGTAGCTCGGTGCCTAAATTGTCAGCATGTGAAGTATGAGCATCAACGGCCAGGTGAATTGATTTATAAGCTAGAGATTCCGGAGTAAAAATGGGAGCGGATCACTATGGATTTCGTTGTTAGGCTCCCACGGACTAAGAGGAGGTTTGATGCAGTTTGGGTGATTGTGGATAGATTGACCAAGTCAGCTCATTTTATTCTTGTGGTTACTACTTACTATTCGGAGCAACTGGCTCAGGTTTACATTTGTGAGATCGCCAGGCTTCACGGCGTGCCGGTATCTATCATCTCAAACCGGGGTATGCAGTTTACATCGCAGTTTTGGAAAGCTGTACAGCATGAGTTGGGTACTCAGGTGGAGTTGAGTACAATATTTCACCCTCAGACGAACGGACAGTCTGAACGCACTATTTAGATATTGGAAGGTATGCTTCGTGCGTGTGTGATGGATTTTGGGGGTTCTTGGGATCTGTTCTTACCGGTTGTGGAGTTTGCCTATAACAACAATTATCAGTCATGTATTCAGATGGCACCGTATGAGGCTTTGTATGGTAGCGGTGTCGGTCTCCGATGGGTTGGTTTGAGCTGGGTGAGGCTAGGCTATTAGGTACAGATTTGGTTCAAGATGCTTTGAAAAAGGTTAAATTGATTCAGGATCTACTTCGTACGGCCCAATCCAGACAGAAGAGCTATGCGGATCGGAAGATTCACGACGTTGCATTCATGGTTGGGGAGTGCGACTTGCTCTAGGTTTCGCCCATGAAGGGCGTTATGAGGTTCGCGAGGAAGGGCAAGTTGAGCCCTAGGTATATCGGGCCTTTTGAGATTCTTGAGAGGGTTGGAAAGGTGGCTTACAGACTTGCACTACCACCTATTCTCTCAATAGTTCATCTAGTGTTCCATGTTTTCATGCTCCAGAAATATCACGGTGATCCGTCTCATGTGTTAAGACTTCAGCTCAGTCCAGTTAGATAACGATCTATCTTATGTTGAGGAGTCGGTGGCCATTTTGGACAGGCGGGTTCGAAAGTTGAGGTCGAAGATCATAGCTTCAGTGAAGGTTCAGTAGAGGGTTCATCCAATTGAGAAGGCGACTTGGGAGACCGAGCATGATATGCTTAGCCATTATCCTCATCTTTTCACCACTTCAGGTATGTCTCTATACTCGTTCGAGGACGAACGTTTGTTTTAAGAGGTAGATGATGTAACGACTCGGCCGGTCGTTTTGAGTGTATTAGCCTTAACCCCTATTTATTGCCTTCTTTTTGGTGTATTGTGATTACATGACTTGTCGGGAGGTTTGGTTTTTGGTTTCAGAGTGAAATGAGACACATAGTCCCTAAAATGGAAATGTAAGTCGTAGAAGTTGATCGTAGTTCGAATTGTATGAATACGACTCCGGAATGGAGTTTTGACTGTTCCAATAGCTCTGTATGGTAATTTTCGTCTTAGAAGCATGTCTGAATGTTGATTTGGAGGTCCGTAAGTCATTTAAGTGTTAATTGACAAAAGTTGGAAAGTTGGATGGATTTTGAAAAGTTTGACCGGGAGTGGACTATTGATATCGGGGCCCAGATTCCAATTCCGGAAGTGGGAGTAGGTCTGTAATGTCAATTATGACTTGTGTGAAAAATTCGAGGTCAATCGAACTTGATTTGATAGGTTTCGGCATCGGATGTAGAAGTTAGAAGTTCTAAAGTTTTTTAGGCTTGAATCGATGCGCAATTCGTGTTCTGAGAGTTGTTTGATGTGATTTTTAGCCTCGAGTAGGCCCGTTGTGTATTTTGGAGCTAGTTGGTATATTCGGACGGAGACCCGAGGGCTCCGAGTGTGAATCGGATGGGAATCAGATCATTTGTGGACTTGTTGGATTGCTGAAAGTGCCCAGCTTCTGGTGTTTTCCCACCTGTGGAGGGAATGGCCGCATATGCGGGCTCGCAAATGCGAGAACTTAGTCGTAGATGCGGAACTGGGCATGCCCAGATGGGGGCGCTGGAGAGGAAAACGTTCTGCAGAAGCGAAGCTCGAAATTGGGCATGCCCAGTTGGGGGCGCAGGAGCGGAAAACGTTCTGCAGAAGTGGCTTCGCTTCTGCGGTGGAGAGGAGCGCAGGTGCGACAGTGTTTCGCAGGTGCGTCGCTTGGGCCGCTGGTGCGTATGCGTAGATGCAAGCCACTTTCCGTAGAAGCATATTCTTTGGACTTAAGTGAAGTACGCACCTGCGATGCTTTTTCGCAGGTGCGGAGCCGCAGATGCGGCAGCAACGTCACAGGTGCGGTTTAACTGGCAGAAAAGGGGAATTTTCGAGGGTTTTGATTCATATTTCATTTTGGGATTTTGGGAGCTCGGTGGGAGACGGAATTTCGAGGGATTTTTAGAGGAATTATTGGGGTAAGAATTCTTAACTCGATTTTGGTTAAATTACGCCAATCTATCATTGTTTTTATCGTGTAATTAAGGATTGGAGTTGGAAAAATTGGGGGAAAGTGGTAGAACTTCTTAGACTAAGTTTTTGGGTTTTGAAAGGCGAAATGAGGTCGGATTTGAATAATTCTTGTATGGTTGGACTCGATATCGAATGGGTGTTCGGTTTTTGTAATTTTGGTCGGGTACCGAGACTAGGGCCCAGATTGAGTTTTTGGAGCGATTTTTCAATTCTTTATTAAAGTCGTAATTTTATTATTTAAATTAGTTTCCTATAGTTATATTTATAGTATGAAATTATTTTGGCTAGATTCGAACCGATCGGAGTTGGAAAATCGAGGGAAAGGCCTTCTTATTGATTGATTGAGTGAGGTTTGAGGTAAGTGACTTGTCTAACCTTGTGTGGAGGAAATTCCCCTTAGAATTTGGCACTGTTATGGTAAATTGCGATACGTGAAGGTCATGTACGCAAGGTGACGAGTGCGTACTCGGGCTAAATATTAAAAAATAACGATTTTTGCTAAGTAGTTTTCTTTTATTTCCTTAATTGAGTTACTCTAGCATGTGTAGCCATCATGTTTAGCCTAATTTCACATGTCTACGTGTCTTATCTCTTATTTGCAATTTGTACAACATGCTTAGTTGAATTACCTACTTCCTTTATTCCGTATTCATTCTTTAACTGTAGGATTATTTGCTTGTAATATCATTGTTTCATTTGTTACGTGTTGGTTTTCGTGATTATTGTTGAGATGACTGTTTGGTCGTGGCATAAGGTTTTCTGCCGTGCGGATTGTTATTGTGGCATGAGGTTTATGTCGTGCGGATTCTTATGGCACAAGGTTTTTGCTGTGCGGATTGTTATTGTGGCATGAGGTTTATGTCGTGCGGATTCTTATGGCACAAGGTTTTTGCTGTGCGGATTGTTATTGTGGCACGAGGTTTTTGCCGTGCGGATTGTTATTGTGGCACGGGGTTTCTGCTGTGCGGATTGTTATTGTAGCACGAGGTTTCTGCCGTGCGGTTGTTATTGTTTGCACGAGGTTTCTGTCATGCCGTTGTGAGATATTTACTTTTGGGACTATGAGGCGGTACCTCGGGAGTGCTCTTGTTGTTTTTCTCTATTTAATTTATTGTTGTTGTTGTTGTTGTTCCTTAACTTGTAAGATTCTTCCTTCCTTACGTGTTGTAATTGTCTTCTTTGATTCCATGTTGTTACCTTTTATGAATTTCTATTGTTACACTTCTGTGTCATTTCATTATATAATTATATTTTCCGCCTTGTTTCTTATTATTCTAGTAGGGCTCTCACCTGACCTCGTCACTACCCTACCGAGGTTAGGCTTGGCACTTACCGAGTACCGTTATGGTGTACTCATACTACGCTTCTGCACATCTTTTTGTGCAGATTCAGGTACTGCCTACCAGACCAGATACCAGTGAGCTAGCCCGTACGTGGAGACTTCAAGGTATATCTGCCAGCGTCCATAGACTTTGGAGTCCCCCTTTATCTTTATTATGTTATTTCCTTATCCTCATTAGACTCTGATGTATATGAATATTTAGTATTTCTCTTTAGAGCTTGTGACTTATATCTACCGGGTTTTGGGAGTTGTTTATACTTGAGTTGCAGTTTTTATTTATTACAATTGTTGACGTTTTGAGTTTTAGCTTAATATTTTAGTTATTCCGCATACTTGATAGGCTTACCTAGTCTTGGAGAATATGTGCCGTCACAACATCATACGGAGGGAAATTGGGGTCGACATAAAATGAATGTATTTTGGCCAGCAAAAGTTATTTGCTTCTTAATCTTTCTCTTATAAAATGTCATAACGATCATTACTCGTACTTCTTGTAAAATACATGTGCAATTGCGCCCAAATGAAGAAAAAATAGCAGATTCAGTTAGAATAATGTTTGAGAATATTTGAAATTATTTTATTATTTTCACTAATCCAAGTAAGGGAGTAAGGATATAAATCTTGAATCCAACAAAAACAAAGTCTCGAAGTTCCATGTTCAGTTATCAGCTTTACAACCATTAAGAAAAACTAAAAGCTCAAATCCAAAGCTTCCTCTTTTAACCATTCACGGATTTTTGTTGATCATTTATAACTCTAAATATATTTCATTATGATCATCCTCGGGCTTAGCAGATCAAAGCTAGACAAATACTTATAGGAATACCAGATTTGTATGTACAAGTGGATATGTTCGAGACAGGGAATAAGGGCTAATGAATATTTTAGATACATATAGATTGGAAAAACATTGTTACATCCTTAGACTAAAGCAGATTTATGACATGTATTAGTCAATCAGCGCAAGTTTTTTTTATTAAGTACTTTAAGTCCTGACACTTATAATTCTTTAATTAAGATTAATAACTTACGGATTTTTGAGTATGCAAAAGAATGACACCAAAGTTGATAGTCTAGCCAAGTGAAGCATATCAAAGATGTCGTCAATCGGCCATACTACCTGAAAGCAAAGCCAATGATTACATAATATAAGCAATAAGGAAGAGGCATATTATATATATAAAGTCTTTCACCTACCTTATTATGTTGCAAGGTACTCTTGGTCATTCCTAATTTAATTGAGTTCCTTTTTTTTGAAATGGCAATAAGGTAGTGCTGGAATTTTCAGTTCAAATGACCAAAAAACTAAATGTATAGCCGTTTTCTAATCTTAGAGGAATTCTAGGAATTTCATCACAGTTCTAGTGGTCAATCCTACATTTCCCTTCTTGACATTGTAAAAAAACAAAATCAGTGTTATCATTTAGTTTATCATTTGTACACCTTTTTTGATGATTGAATATTGGAAAAGAGGCCATCTGTTGCAGAAACATGTATCCCACGTTGAAGAATGTTGCATAAGAAGATGATAAGCACGCAGATATTTGCGACATTCTATCTTTCTATTATAGATGTTTGTTGCCACATAAAGATGTTCTCATCCTAATGGAAGACCAAGTATTTTTTTTCTCTGCTAATAATGTCTATAAATTTTGAGGCTTGTCTCTTACTTGGTGCAGCAGAACTGGAAAGTATAAGCAATTTCTTAGCATGATAATCCTAAGCATTACAACTTGCTTGCTGACATACTCCAAGTGCCAGAGCTAGTAGACAATACTTCAATAATAGCTCATGATTACCCAAGTTGTAGGCTTAAATATGTTTTTTAGAAGATTAAAATCAACCAATAAAATTAAGACCTCGTAGAAACAAATCACAGAAGGAACTACTAATTTCCTTGAAGCGGATCAAACTGTAGGTTTTTCAAAGGATCAATTCTATGAGGGAAGTTAAAATAATTTCTCAAAGCCGCTAATTCTTATCACTTCACTTATTTGGTCAACTACCTTTATGTCTCAACTATATTCAAAGTAACTCGACCCCGATTGAAATGAGAAACTAATTCCCAATATAAAGAGCTTTGAGATTTAACTGGAGTATTTATCTCAAACAAGCTATGCCTAACTCACTTGCTACTTGTAAAAAGGTCCTTGCATTTTAATTTCCCATTACGATGATATCACAACTATATCACAACTTGAAACTCTTAAATTATCTCCTGCATTTACAACAACAACAACAACAGTATAATCTCACTAGTGGGGTCTGAGGAGGGTAGTGTGTACGCAGACCTTACCCCTATCTAGGGGTAGAGAAGCTGTTTCCGATAAACCCTCGGCTCCCCCCTCCAAGAACTTCCCACCTTGCTCTTGGGGTGACTCGAACTCACAACCTCTTGGTTGGAAGTGGAGGGTGCTTACCACTAGAGCAACTCACTCTTGTCTTATCTCCTGCATTTAAAGCAATGTTAAACTCTACTGTTAGAAAATCTAAAGAAATCTCTGATTTCTTGATTAATAGATAGAATTGTTTAAAAATGAAATATCTCCCCAATGAAAAACAAAAATCCATGGAATATGAAGAAGAAACCTATCTACAGTAATCTAGAGTAACGTATCTGCACAAGTGAAACAAAAAATGACTTATAATAAAATTTTCAGGTAATGAAGCATTCAGAGCAGCTAATTACAATCTTAAGTGTCAAAACGCACAAGTCTCCTAACGGGGAATCTGAAATAAAATTGTGGACTTCACTCTAAAAAAGATGAGTCAGGCATATCATCTTCTTGGGTGCATATGCCGCTTCAATGGTTATTATTATTATTATTATTATTATTATTATTATTATTATTATTATTATTATTATTATTATTATTATTGTTCATAATCACACTATGAAAAAAGAAAAAAACAAAGAGATTGAAACTCAAGCTGGTAAAGCAATCATACCAGACGTATATTAGCGATAGCCACCGATCAACCCATCCTCCCTGTCTCCGTGTTTGTCTCCTATTTCAGAATTGCATCTTTAGATAGGTTAATCTGCAGGAAAAAAATAATGTCAATTAAGAGACCCAATCTTCGAACGAATATTGATACCACAAAATTTTGATAGGACCGTTTAATCCTGAACTGAGTAGTTGGTAGCAAAAGATAAATTTCATAAAAAAACAAAGTAAATGTGCAAATTAGTAACAATTATTGGCATTTATGTAAAAATTCTAGCAAGAATTATGCAAAAAGCAGAAAACGAACAACTTTCATAAAAAAACATAGAAAATGTGCAAATCATGAATATTTACTGATATGTATGTAAAATTTCTAGCAACAATTATGCAAAACAGCAGAAAACGAACATTTACCAACCAAAATTTAGACTAGTAGTAGAACAAGTACAATAAACAAAGAAAATTGCACAAACAACAAACTAAATTAAAAGAGCTCGCAGCAAATTCAAATAGAACAAAGATGGATAAACTATCTGCATATGCCGACAAGAGAATTCACATAGAGAAATCGAGAAGTAAAGGGAAAAATAAAGAGGTATACAGGGAAATAGACGATGAGTAGAGTAAGGCAGATGATACAATGAAAAGGCTCTGCATGTCATAGCGCTTACCCAGCAAATTTTAGGCTACGTGTATAGTGTACAAAGCAGCAGCAACAACAATAACCCACTAAAATTTCACTAGTGTACGCAGACCTTACCCCTACCCTGAAGGAGTAGAGAGGTTGTTTTCAAAAGACTCTCGACTTAAAAAAATAAAAAAGATAAAATGACAAAAAGGAAACAATATTAGTATCACAACAACAATCATAAGATAAATAGGAACACCATGAAATCCAGAAGAAAGATACAAAGTAAAGGGAGACAATATTAGTAAATATTAGTATCACCACAACAATCATAAGAAAAATAGGAACACCATGAAATCTAGAAGAAAGATGCAAAGCAAAAGCGATAACTAGTAAATAGGACATGCACTGAAAATCGAAATAGTAAGCCACAACATTGCCAATAACTATCTTAGACAAAAACCCTACATGGTTAGTCCCACAATGGTACGAAATAAGACACGACTCAACTACCTCCTAACCTACAACCCTAATACTCGACCTCCACATCTTCCTATCAAGTGTCATGTCCTTGAAAATCTGGAGCCTCGCTATATCCTGCCCGATCACCTCTCCCCAATACTTCTTAGGTCGCCCTCTACCTCTTCTCGTGCC
>AWOL01S0044569.1:5454-16113 GCA_000715115.1 Nicotiana otophora | reverse complement strand
GGTACCTACTGAGTGCGAGTGCTGAGTGCCTGGGAGGCATGAGTGATTGTGAGGTATGCCCGAATTGTAAGAGTGCNTGCCCGAGTGGCACGAGTGACTGTGAGGTTTGCCCGAGGGACTGTATATGAGTGATGTTCTGCCCGAGGGGATGTTTATGATTTTAACACTGAGTTTGCATCGCATTGGCATGCACACATAACATACAGGCATAGAGATGTATTTTTCTCATGTTGTACAACATCACATCATTCATGATTTCTCATACATTTTGACAGATGGGCATAGTGATGCATTTGGTTTACACGGGTTATCCGAAAGGAAATTGAAACATCTTATTTATTATTAAAAAGATTTTGGGAGAAATTTATTGTTTTCAAACTATTCATATTATTGGCAACTTCGACAAACAATTTGGGTTTTCACTAATGTATTTGAAAGAAAAAACTATTATTTTTGAAATCATGATTTGACTGAGTATTTTATCCTTGTGTTACTTCTGATATTATTTGCTTTATGTTGTTATGGATTGTTGTGGACTATTGGCTTTGAACACGACCTTGGTAGAAGCTCGTCACTACTTTCAACCTATGGATAGGTTTGTTACTTACTCAGTACATAGGGTCGGTTGTACTAATACTACACTTCTGCACATTGTGTCCAGATATTGGCTGTTGTTGTTGCTGTGCTCGATGGTTGCGGGACTTAAAGATGTACCTGTGTTCCTATTGTACCTGCCTCTTGTTCAGGGTAGCCTTAGATTTATAAAAGCTCTGTTTATGTATTATTCAAACAGACAATGTATTTATTTCATATCCGCTTTGTATACTCTATTCTTAGAAGCTCATGATTTGTACTACTAGTTCTTGGGGATTGCGTAAGACTAAGACCTTTATTCACTTAAATTGCTTTAATAATTATTATTAGAATTGGATAGTTGATAATTGGCTTACCTAACAGGTTGGGTTAGGTATCATCACGACTAGTTAAATTTTGGGTCGTGACAGAAGGTGTTCCAAAATACTGTAAGTTTGGCAGAAAGATGGGGCATAATATGATCAATTGTCGATCTTTAGAAAGGAAGAAAGCTGCTGAAGCTAAAGAATTGGAAGCACAGAAAGCTATGGAAAATCAGAATGGAGAGGCAAAGAGCAATTAAAAAGAGAACAAGATTGATGTATCTGAAAAGGACATTTCTAAAGATAATGCTCAGACTAGTGCAGATACAGCTAAGAGCCAATCGTGCCAAAAGAATGATGTTGAGCTGGAGAATGTCATTCAAGGGCCATCAAACAATATCAAAGATAGAACCAGCAGAAAGGCTAAGAAGCGCAAGCAGAAGAAACTTCCTAAGAAGAAGGATAAAGTTATCTTCAAGCCTATGTTTAATCCGTCAGAAGTCACAAACAAGGGAAAGAAAGGCAATAAAGAGATAATAATGGCTCTACAAGAACTGGATCAGGGAAGTGAACATGTTGATATCAAGGATAAACAGAGTCAACAGAACTACAATAGCGAGGGAGAAGTTCAAAGTCATGACAACTTAGTTAGAAATCGAAGCAATAATGAAGGCAATGAAATTCTAAATCACAGTGAAACCAAAAAAGACTGTCATGAATCTATACAAGAAAATGGAGATCAAAATGAAAATAGAGATCAAGAGGAAAGACAAGCAGGAAAGAAAGCTCATACATGGAAAGACTACGTCCATGAATCAACTAGCATACCATTTGAGATTAGAAATCTCCCTGGGATTGATGTGGTAGTTGATCTCAATGTTGAATCCAATTTGAAACAAGACAAGCATGTCACAAACTAACAAAATGAAGTGACCTCCCTAATAGGGTGACTGTCATGATTCTGGATGACCAATTGCAAACAGAATCGAAAGATGGTTCTTTCCAGGTCATAGGAGGCAAAGAAAGGGGGAAGAAGAAAGGAAAAAAGAACAAAAGCAAAGATACTATACCTCATAAAGGAGGAAACTCATGCTAATTACTCTGATATTTCCATGATAAGTGCTATATTCTTGAACATTAGAGGAGTGAATAGCAAAAAAGGTTTACCAAGGCTAAAAAAATCGATTACCATCTATAAGGTGGAACTTGTTACTATTTTGGAACCTTTTGCCAGCATCAATCAAATTAAGAGGTGCAGGAGATTCCTTCGATATCACCACTGTATTTCCAATACTAATGGACAGATTTGGATCATGTGGTCAGGTAACAACATGACCAATGTTTTGAAGGACAATGATCAGAAAATCACTATTATATTGTATTATGGGGCTGCTAATAGTGATCTCTATCTCATAGCAATGTATGCTAAATACACTCCAGAAGACAGGAGAGAACTATGGAGTAGTCTAGAGAGTACTCATCTCCGGGTGAATGGTCCATGGTGTATTGGGGGCAATTTCAATGTCATTTTAGACCCCGATATGAAGAAAGGTGGCATACCACATAGAATGAACAAACGCCTTGAATTCAATACTTGTATATATAATTGTGGTGTGGTGGATTTAGGTTTTGTTGGGCCAAAATATACATAGTGTAACAATTGCGAACCAAGAAGAAGAATCTTGAAGAGGCTCGACAGAGTTTTTATTAATGATCAATGGTCTCAGATTTTTCAAAACAATATAGTCAATCATTTGGCTAAAACTATGTCCGATCATAGGCCTCTACTTATTCACTGTCATGATCAAAATCAACAGGGGATTAAATATTTTAAGTTTCTTGATTTTTGTACTGACCAACCATCTTTTTTGCAGGTAGTAGAAGAAGTATGATGTAATCAGGTTCATGGTAACCCTTCGTGAAGGTTACTATAAAATATTAAAATGCTTAGCAGAAGACTGACTCAATGGTCTAAAGAAGACATTGGCAATGACTTTTAACAAGTCCAGCTTTGGAAAAACATAATGCAAGATCTCGAGCAAATTGATCTCAATAACAGTAATGATTATTCTAGAGCTAAATTGAATAGAGGTCAAGCAGAATACATTAGATGGATGGGAATGCAGGATGCCATTCTCAGGCAAAAATCAAAGGTGAATTAGTTTGAAGAAGGTGACTCTTATACTAAATATTTTTATAACACCATCAAAGATAGAAGAAGAAGACTGCAGCTCTATATAATTAAGGACCATAGAGGTCAGTGGATAGAAGGAGATGCTAACATTAGCAAAGTAGCTGTTCACCATTATCAACAGTTCTTCAATATCAAACACCATTTCAGGGATCATGATATCATCAATTGTATTCCTCAGTGCATCAATGTTGAAGATAATGAAATTCTTACAGCCATTCCTGTCATTGAAGAGATTAAAGATGTTGTATTCAGTATGAGTCCTGCTAGTTCAGCTGGGCTAATTGGTTACAATGGAAAATTCTTTCAAACATGCTGGGATATCATTAAGGATGACATTACAGAATTTGTTCAGGATGTCCTCGATGATAGGAGACTTACTAAGTTCTTCTCACATACATGTCTTGCACTTATACCTAAAGTAGACTCTCCTAGTAGTTTCTCAGATTTGAGACCTATTAGTTTGAGTAACTTTACGGCCAAGATTATTTCCAAAATCCTATCTAGAAGACTGAATCCTATTCTAGGGAAGCTCATCTCTGAGAATCAGAGTGATTTTGTTAAAGGAAGACTGATTACTAAAAATATTCTCCTAGCACAGGAGATTGCTCAAGGTGTAAACAAGAAGAACAAAGGAGGCAATGTGATTATAAAGCTTGACATGGTGAAAGCCTATGACAGAATTTCATGGACCTTCCTGATGGCAGTAATAAGGAAGTTTGGCTTCTCCAAACATTGGATTGATCTTATCTGGGGGCTTGTACAGGGAGTCTGGTACTCCATCATTATTAATGGAGCAAGAACTAGTTTTTTCACATCTTCACAGGGCCTCAAACAAGGGGATCTTTTATCTCCTTCTTTGTTTATTATTGGAGCTGAGGTTCTTTCTAGATCTCTCAATGAGATGAATAATTTTATCAGCTTTACTCATTTCAGTATGGATAACAGAGGTCCAATCATTAACCATTTAGCTTATGCATGTGATATTTTAATTTTCTGTTGAGGTAACAATATCACTATAAGTTTCATCAAGAAGGTTATTGACAGATATGAAAAGGCATTTGGCCAGAAAGTTAACAATGACAAGAGTTTCTTCATCATAGCTCCCCATACTTGTGCCAATAGAATTAAAAGAATTAGAAATGCTACTGGTTTTATGGATAAATCTTTCCCATTTATCTAACTGGAATGCCCTATATATTATGGGAGAAAGACTAGCAGTCTCTTTGATGGAATGCTCTCTAAAATTATCAAAAAGCTCAATGGATGGCAGGGCAATATGATGTCTCCCGGGGGAGAATGATCTTGATTAAACATGTCCTCCAGTCTCTTCCCACTTATATGTTATCTGCTATGAACCCTCCTAAAGGAATTACTAAGCTCATTAAAAAACACTTTGCTTAGTTTTTTGGGGGGTCTAACGAAGGTAAAAATAAATATTGGACTTCATGGAACAATCTTTGTCTTCCTAAAGATGAAGGTGGAGCTGATGTCAGGAAAATGGAAGATATCATTGACACTCTTAGCATCAAAAGATGGTGGAGATTCAGAACTCAGCATTCCCTTAGGACACTTTTCTCAAGAATAAATACTGTAAAAGAGCTCATCCGGTGAGCAAAAGATTCAGTCCAGCTGATTATCTTATATGGAAGAATATGTTGAGGATCGGAGTTAAAGCGGAGCATAATATTAGATGGGAAGTTCAAAAAGGCAACTGTAGTTTCTGGTGGGATAATTGGACCGGTAAAGGTGTATTAGCCAATCTCTTACAAGGTGGTGGTAGGTCTGCCAAAATACAAGTGAAGCAGTTTATGCATAATGAAGAATGGAATATCGACAAGCTTAATGAAGTTCTCCCTGGTCATCTTACTGACTTCATTGCTCAATTGGATTTTGGTGATCCAAATGAAGAAGACTTTCCTGTTTGGAATATTTCTGATAATGGATATTTCTCTTCTACTTCTGCTTGGCAATCTATTAGATTTAAAAAGCAAAAAATGATTTTATAAACATAATTTGTCATAACTCTATCCCTTTTAAAATCTCTTTTATCACTTGGAGACATTATAAAAATAGATTTCCTTTTGATGATGTATAGGCAGATAGATTTGATACTAATATCATTTCTAGATGTTCCTGTTATCTTTCTGCACGGGTGGAGACAATACAACATGTTTTTAGCAATAACGATGCAGCCAACTTCATTTGGAATTCCATTGAAAATGCACTTGGAATCAAGCACCAACAACAACCTGTAATTTTTACTTTCAAAAGATGGTGGGAGACGAATGCCAATAATAGAGTTCATAAACACATCCTCCATATTGCTCCCATGGTCATCTGTTGGGAACTTTGGAAGCAGAAAAATGCGTGCAGATATGGAAAGCAGAAGAAGTTTCAACTCAACATCATGAGACATCAAAGCATTTGGACTCTAAAAGCAGCAACCTCCAAATTCATTCCAGGTGACTTTGCTCAACTGGATTGGCCTTCATTGTGTGAAAACATTGAGAGACTCAAGCCATCGCAAAAATGGATGCAAGTTATATGGGAACCTCCTTTCCCGGGAACTGCCAAAGCTAACACTGATGGTAGCTTTAGCAAGGAAAGTGAAAAAGCCGGTATTGGTGGGGTGGTTAAGGACTGTCATGGCAACTACATCATGGCCTTTTATGTTCCCATAAATTGTGTTAGTAATAATATGACGGAGGCTAAATAGGATAAGTTTGGAGGGAAATGGTGTAGCCAAAATGGATACACCATTTTTTCTCTTGAACTTGACTCCATGATTATTATCGAGATGCCTATAGAAAGAGAAACTAACAACTTGAAGATCAAGATGGTGATTGATAGAACCTCCAACATTATTCAGCATGCTAGAATTTATGTAAAGTATTATTTCAGAGAAGGTAACCATGTAGCCGATTGTCTTGCAAAGTTGGCCAAAACCACAAATCAGAGGAGAGTATTCCACTCATTCCAACAACTTTCTAATAGTGTTAAAGGCCATTTCCTGTTAGATAAATGGTAGCTTCCAAGCATAGACGAAGAACAAAAAATCTAATTTTTTTGTCAGTTAATATGTACATAGAGTTTTTCAGGTAGGAGGGCTTATATATGAACCTACTTTCCTGTTATTTTTGGGGTGATGAAATCACCGTTGTTGTATTTTTTCGAGGTAAGGTATAGCCCCTTTCATTGCTTTTTTTTGGAATACAACACAACCCAAACCTGTATCTGAGAAATTTAATTAAAAAAAGTATAACTTTGTTGTTGTCTGATTTATCATTATACAAGGTTTACTTTGTTAACTTTTCGCATGACGCCTTTCTATTTTTGATACCAACACAGTGGAAGGAAGAAACTTTCAAGTCTGCATTCTTTGTATTACAACAACTACTACGTCTCAGTCTCAAACAAGTTAGGGTTGTCTATCTGAATCATTAGCACCATATAAACTCATCTCAAGGCAACATTATAGAAGATAAGAATAAGATAAAAATAAAAAGTAGTAGAAGTTCTTCGTTATAATGAGTTAGTTCAAATTTAGCTATATCTAACTGTTTTGACCCCTTTTAGGTGCTTGGTTTGATAACCAAGCCTCTTTTAAGGTTCTTGTTTCCTTCATCGCAAGATTTCAACAGCTTGATTTCTTCCAAATAATTGTTTTCACGCCCACTTCTCACCACTGGGCAAGAAGCTGAAGCTGAGATGGGAAAGGTTGATTTTTGTCGACCAGCTAGTTTGATCATGCTACTGAAGAAACCTTCTCGCACTATTCATTACTATTGGAGAAAGTTTGATGACTCTTTTATGCGACCCTTGTTCAGAGGCAGGGGATTTGTGCCAGATGCGCCGGAGTTATCCAAGGGAACATGTGATCTATATTGACAGCCTAAAAGCAACAGAGTTTCTTGAATTGCTGGTTATATATGCTTGTTAGAGTAGTTTGTCAATATGTAGGAGTCCCACATCGATGGCCACAAGCCATTTAGTTGGCTTTAGACTTAGAACAGCTTATTTGAATAAAGATCTTATTTTTGTATTTTCTTTTGGAACAGCTTTTTGTTATTTAAAATTTGAATTTAAATTTAAATTTTGAATTAACAGAAAAGTTGTGGCTATTCGTGAAAAGGGGTAACTCTTCAGAAAAAGTCTCCTTTTCTTATCTATAAATACGAAAGAGATCACAGAAGTAGAGTATTCAATCTGCACGTATATTTCAGGCTTTGTTGTATCCTAATAGAGAATTGTTTGTAATCCCTAAAGTATATACATACAATAACTCTTGAAAGATAGTGATGTTTCATGCCTCAAAGCCTTTAATTCTATGTTACTTACCTATTATTTCTAACAATGTTGTTGTCACGACCCAAAACATAGCCTGTCGTGATGGCGTCGAACATGGTACTAGGCAAGCCGACACCATAAAATATTTCCAATATCTTTAAATGAAAAATGAACTAAAACAGGTTTAAATAATTAAATCTCTCATAAACTGGGTAGAAGATCAAAACTCAATACGGAAGTTCCTAAAACTAGGGTGTCACTAAGTACATGAGCATCTTTGCAACACAAGTCTGAAATACTGTCTATGAAAAACTGAAACAAAATACATAAAGCTGAGAGATAGGGAAGGAGAGTCAAGGTCTGCGGACGCCGGGCAGCTACCTCGAAATCTCCGAATGACTAAGCTGCTCAGATAATCAGCACCCACCCTGTTCAAAAATATCTGGATCTGCACACAAAGTGTAGGGTGTAGCGTGAGCAAAACCAACTCAGTAAGTAACAAGACTAACTATTGGACTAGAAGTAGTGACAAGCTTCACGGGTACGGTTCAATTACAGAATTTCAGCACAGGAAAGTAGGCATGCTTTCAAGTTCGACAGTTAAAGCCAAAATTGTTAAATCGTGTCAAGTTCAATTGAAACAGGATTGGCACATCTCAGTAACTACATGACAATTATATATGCCAACTTATATACAAACGGTAATGAAATCATGTGCATACTCTCAAAGTATCAGTCACTCTGTTCTCCCATTCACTCTATCCTCAAAGTCCCTCATTCCACCCGTCTCCCCATCCTCACAGCCACTCAATCCTCCTAATCCCTCGGCACTTGCACTCGCACTCACACTCAATAGGTGCATGCGCCCACTGTGGATGTACAGACTCCGGAGGGAAAAATTCTAGCCCAAGCGCTAATATAAGACAATCATGGCATGAATCAATAAACATGCTACGACGTGCATCCTGATCCCATAAATATCCTCACATTCGGTCCCTCGGCCTCACTCAGTCATCAATCTCTCCAATCTCTCGGGCTCACAAGATTTATGATAATCAACCCAAACAATGCTGATATAATGTATCAACAAGGGACAATAGAGACTGAGATATAATATGCAAGTAAAAGATGTGACTGAGTATAAAATGGGAATTTATTAAATAATTCAACATGTATCACGACCTCCGTGGGTCCGTTACAGTACCAACACAAAGCCTAAGCATGATTTCCAACATGACTGGTAGCTCAATTTCTCTAACACATAGTAAAAATACGTGTAGCAACAAAATTATTCAACTATACATTTCCATGGAATTGACCAAGTCAAAAATCCTACGGTACACACCCACACACCCATCACCTAGCATGCGCGTCACCTCAACACCAATCACACAACATGTAATTTGAGGTTTCATACCCTCAGAACCAAGTTTAGAAGTGTTACTTACCTCGAATTGTGCAAATCCCTACTCCAATAAGCCCTTGCCTCGCGAATCGTCCTTTGAATGCTTCGAATCTAACCACAAACAATTCAATACAATCAACACGATCTAAAGGAATCAATTCCACAAGAAAATACTAAGTTTTTAGTCAAAACTCAAACAGTCAACTCAAAAGTCGCCCCCAGGACCACGTCTCAGAATCCAATAAAAGTCACAAACATCCAGAAGCCCATTCAACCATGAGTCTAACCATACCAAATTTACCAAAATCTGACACCAAATCGTCACTCAAATCCCTAAATTAAATTCTCCATATCCCTAGCCTCAAACTCCCAAATTCAACCTCAAAAACACACAAACTAGGTTGGAAGTTCAATGGGGAAATGTAATTATTGAATAAAAATAATCACAAGTGACTTACCTCAAGAATCCCTTCAAAATCACTATCAACAATCACCCTAATCTGAGTTTGAAAAGTCCTAAAATGATAGAATCTCGGAAATTCGCGAATTTAAACACTGCCCGGGCATTTCCGCACCTGCGGAGCCTGGGCTCACACCTGCGCATCCGCTTTTGCGGAGAAAAGTTCGCTTCGGCAAAACCCACTTAATTGCCGACCTCACACACCTACGGTTCCAGCCTCGGACATGCGGGACCGCATCTGCGAACCTTCCTTCGCTTCTGCGACTCCAACACAGCCTGCCAATTCCGCTTTTGTGGTAGACCATATGCAAATGTGCATTCGCATCTGCAGAAACCTTTCTGCGCCTGCGACCACTGCACAATCCTCTCCAGGCCACACCTGCGCTCCACTGCTTGCATCAGCGATCAAAGCTCCACATGTGCGATTGCACCAGAACTGGTAAGCTTCAGCAGTCACACAACTCCAATCTTGATCCGATAATCATCTGAACTCCACTCGAGGCCCCCGGGACCTCGACCAAATATACCAACAAGACCTAAAATACAATACGAACTTAGTCGAGTCTTTAAATCATATCAAACAATGCTAAAATCACAAATCGCTAATCGATTCAAGCCTAATGAACTTTTGAACTTATAACTTCTACATTCGATGCCGAAATCTATCAAATCATGTTTGATTGACCTCAAATTTTGCACACAAGTCACAAATGAGACAACGGACCTACTCCAATTTCCAGAACCCCAATCCGAGCCCGGTAACAACAAAGTCAACTCTCGGTCAAACTTTTAAATTTCTAACTTTTGCCATTTCAAGCCTAATTCAACTACGGACCTCCAAATCATAATCTGGACACACTCCTAAGTCCAAAATCACCCAACGGAGCTAACAGAACCATCAAAACTCCATTCCGGAGCCATTTACACACAAGTCAACTATTTCAACTTAAGCTTCCAACCTTGAGACTAAGTGTCTCAACTCATTCCGAAACCTCTCTAGACCCGAACCAACTGCCTCGGCAAGTCACATAAAAACGATTAAGCAGGGAATGAGCATTAAATAGGGAAACGGGGCTACGACTCTCAAAATGACCGGTCAGGTTTTTACATCCACCCCCTCTTAAACAAATGTTCGTCCTCGAACGGGTCTAGAATCATACCTAGAGTCTCAAATAGGTGTGGATATCTGCTTCGCATATCCCGCTCGGTCTCCCAAGTAGCCTCCTTAGTTGGCTGACCTCTCCACTGCACCTTCACTGAATCTATGTCCTTTGACCTCAACTTTCGAACTTGCCAACCCAAAATGGCTACCGGATCCATATCATAAGTCAAATCACCATCCAACTGAACTGTACTGAAATCCAAAACATGAGACTGATCGCCAACATACTTTCGGAGCATAGATACATGAAACACT
>AWOL01S0044568.1:0-10450 GCA_000715115.1 Nicotiana otophora | reverse complement strand
CTCAACACGAACCACATAACACATAATTCAGGGATTCATACCCACAGAACCAATTTTAGAAGTGTTACTTACCTCAAACCCTGCAAATCTCTACTCCAACAATCCATTGCCTCGCGAATCGGCCTCCGAACGACTCANCTCCGAACGACCAAAATCTAGACACAAATAATTCGATTCAATCAACACGAGCTATAGAAAATAATTCCATATAAAAAAGCTAAGTTCTTAAGCAAAAGTCAACCTCAGGCCCACATTTCGGAATCTGACAAAATTAACAAAATCCGAACATCCATTCAACCACGAGTCCAACCATACCAAAATTACTCAAATTCGATCACAACTCGACCTTCAAATCCTCAAATTAAAGCCTATGAAGTTTCTACTATACTATTTTCCCCAATGTTTCAACCCAAATCACTAATTAAATGATGAAATCAATGATATATTCATATAATTTAACCAAAACCGAGTTAGAACCACTTACCCCAATCACTCCTTTGAATATCTCTCCATGAATCTCCTCAATCCGATCTCCCAAAATCAAATTATGAAAAATGACTCAAACCCATGTGAACGTGATGCGTAGACTTCCCAGACCTACGCGATCGCGGACAGCCCTACGTGACCGCATAGAACAATGTGTGAAATCCCCAGCTCATTCTTTTCCTCTAAGCGAACGCGACTTAACCCACGCATTCGCGATGCACTGATGGCCCAAAACTTTGCGATCACGAACCTTCCCACGCAACCGCATACCACAAAATCCTAGCTGCCCAAAATAAGCCTACTTTATCGCGGACCTTCCCACGCTATCACGTATAAGGAAACCAGACCTGCAACATCAGCAATCTTCTAAGTCAAAATTACAATCTGGTAACCATCCGAAATCCACCCGAGGCCCCCGTGACCTCAACCAAACATACCAACAAATCATAAAACATCATAAGAACTTAGTCGAGACCTTAAATCATATCAAAACAACATCAAAAACACGAATCACACCCCAATTCAAGCCTAATGAATTTATGAACCTCTAACTTCTACATTCAAAGTCAAAACCTATTAAATCAACTCCGATTGACGTGAAATTTTGCACACAAGTCATAAATAACACAACGGACTATTTAAACTTTTGGAACCAAAATATGAGGCCGATAACAACAACGTCAACTGTCGGTCAAACTTCTCAACTCTCCAAACTTCTAATTTTCTAACTTTCGCCATTTCGATCCAGAATCACCTACGGACCTCCAAATCAATATCTGGACAAACTCCTAATTCTAAAATCACCATACGGAGCTATTGTAACCCTCAAAACTCCATTCCGGAGTTTTTTACACATAAGTCAACATCCGGTCAACTCTTTCAACTTAAGCTTCTAACCTTGGGACTATGTGTACCGTTTCCTTCTGAAACATAGCCGGAACCAAACCAATCACCCCAGCAAGTCGTATAGCAACAATTAAGCATAGAATAAGTAGTAAATGAGGGAACGAGGCTACAACACTCAAAATGACTGGCTGGGTCGTTACAGATACTTTACATTTCAATGCAACATCTCCTACCAAGCGGAGATGGATACTATATTACAAGTCAACTACTCCCATTGCGCGAAGACACTCCCAACATGAGGAGACTCAATGCTCTGATAGTTGTGAAAGGTACACAACCCGGCTAACAATCAAGTTAGATTTAAGTATCTCATCATCCCAATCCCAAGTAATGGCTAGCTAGCAGCCAAGCATCATCATATTTGGATCATTTACATCACATCTTAACATATTCTGCATTGCAATATATGGGTATATGTGTATTTCATTTTTGCACGAACAAACATCGTAACGTGGAACTCCTTCTAAGGAGCACACCAAGCTACAACGCTCTGAGGGACAACAAACTCATAAGCGCGCCAAGGATTCGAGCGCAATCTCAAATATGATCAGTGGAACTCTAATTCTTCAAATCTTTCAAATGAAGCCACAACTCAAAGCTATCATGAGTACCAAATCTCCCATCTCGTAGTATACTCATAATATGATATAGGGGCAATTCCTACGAGCGTCGTTTTCCAAATATTTGCATTCTAGAACTACATGAAGCCTGATCCTCGTTAAGTCCAAGGTATGTAAGAAATTCAATGCCATAATTTGGCCCAACTCCCCACAAATCCTCCTGGAATCATTCTTAAATCCTACTTCTATAAATCACAATCTTCGTTAATCCAAATACCATTCTTGCAATGTATGCCTAAAGTCGGGACAAAATTGGCTTTGGTTCAATTTCTTTTCCCAAAAACTCTATTATCTTCTCCGGTCAAAGAGGGGCAGATGTAGACGGCTAATTTGACTCTCCCTTTTAAAACTAATTTATTTATACTTGATAATTTGCAATGAATGTTTTGAAAATATTTTCAATCAATAATACTTATTTTCACAAAAATTAATTAATTATTAGTAGTTTTGAAATCTGTCACACCCTGAATTTAGGGAGCGCGACCGGCGCTCAAACGAGATACCCCGATTAAGCAAGCCTGCTAGATGCCTACTACCCACCCTTTCCTATTATCTATATAAGAATCAGTACAAGTGATAGATATGAGAAGAGTCATGCGTTCCATATTCTTTTTCCATTACTCAAAGGATCTTCATTTATGACTTCCAAAATATTACAAGTTTATAGATGTGATGAAAAACATGTTTGCCAAATACCAACACTTACTAGTTTAATTCCCAACATCAAACACTATCCACAACCTGTCTACAGAGTCTCTAATTACAACAAAAGAGTAGTATGCAAGTACCGGCGACAAGGCCCCGGCTATACCTCAAAAGACAAAAAAGCAATGTCAAGTGACATAAGGCCTGAACAAAGTAAGGCTCACCAAGACCTGCTGAGTATAGAGCGTAACTGCTAACAAAGATCAAAATTGTAGGCTGATGAACTGTCCGCATCCATTGAAGATGCAGTGCCCCAGGCAAAAGGGATGTTAGTACATATAGAATAGTACTAGTATGTGAAGCTAAATGTCCTCTTTCAAAATAGAATGCCAATATAACAAAGGGAAAAACTGTAATGACCTGGTCGACCGTTTCGAGAGTTATAACTCTGTTTTCCCCATTTGTACTTCATTTTGTGTTATTCAGTTATATTATGTTATATTGGGTTAGTTGGTTCGGGAACACACTGGTTTCAGAGTGAATTGAGACACTTAGTTTCTTAAGTAGAAACTTAAGTTCCAAAAGTCAACTGGATGTTGACCTATGTATAAACGATCTTGAAATTTAATTCTGATGGTTCCGTTAGCTCCGTTAGGTGAGTTGGACTTAGGAGCGTGTCCGGAATATGATTTGGAGGTTCGTAGTAGAATTAGGTTTGAATTGGAAAAATTAAAAATTTGGTAAGTTTTGGTCGGCAGTGGAAAATTTGATATTGGGGTCGGAATGGAATTTTGGAAGTTGGAATAGGTTTGTAGTGTCATTTGTGACGTGTGTGCAAAATTTGAGGTCATTCGGACGTGATTTGTATTATTTCGATATCGGTTGCCGAATTTAGAAATTTAGAAGTTCTTAGGCTTGAATCCAAGGGTAATTTGGTATTTGGATGTTGTTTTGAGTGATTCAAAAGTTCGACTAAGTTTGTATGTTGATATGTGACTTGTTGGTATTTTTTGCTGAGGTTCCGAGGGCCTCGGGATGATTCCGGGTGGTTGACGGATGTGTCGAAGTTGGACTGCAGGTGAAGCTGCTACTTCTGCTATTGCCGCACCTGCGAAAGGAAGAGTCGAAGGTGCGGGGCTGCTGGTGCGCAGGGAAGTTCGCAGGTGCGGGTAGTGCTGGGCTAGGCAGGATGCGCAGTGCGAGTTGGAGGTCGCATCTGCGAGCTCATAGGTGCAAAACCTGGGGCGCAGATGCGGAAAGGGGGACGCTGGGTAGGCTTCGCAGAAGCAGAGAAAACGGGCAGGTGCGCCTTCACAGGCGCGGGGTATTGGGCTACAGATGTGAAACCTGGGCTCCTAAGTGAGTTCCGCACCTGCGATGGATTTTTCCGCAGGTGCGGTAGCACAGAAGCGTGCAATATTCCGCAGGTGCGAAAAGCCTGGGCAAAAACCATAAACAGAACCCTTCGCGAATTTGGTTCTTTTCCACCATTTTCAAGTCGGTTTTTGGAGCTTTTGGAGTTATTTGTGAAGGGTGATTCAAGGGCTATCAGTGAGGTAAGTTTCTTGAGCCCTAATACTCGTATATATGGTGATTTCTCATTGTTTAATCATGTAATTAGTGAAAATGACGGGTTATGGCTTGGAATTTATGGAGAGTAATTTAAATATTTGAAGGACCAAACGATGTCAGATTTTGATGAATTTTGTATGGTTAGACTCAGGAGTGAATGGAATTTCTAGTTTTGTGAATTTCGTCAGATTTTGCGATGTGGGCCCGAGGGCCTGGTTTGAACCAATTTCGGGTTTTGGTCTAATTTTGTAGCTTTTCTGGTGGAATTTATTTCATTAGCGTGTATTGATAGTATTGTACTGATTATGAATAGATTCGGAGCATTTGGAGGCCGAGTCGAGAGGCAAAAGCATCGCAAAGTAGGGATTTGATCGGTTTGAGGTAAGTAACGATCGTAAATCTAGTCCTGAGGGTATGAAACCCCGGATTTTGTATCATTCTATTATTTTGAGGTGACGCACATGCTAGGTGACAGGCGTGTGAGCGTGCACTGTTGGGGATTGTGACTTGGTCCGTCCTATAGTAACTGTAAAGTTGCATATTTTGTTGAAACTATATGATACTTATGTGTTTTAGAAAGAGTTTCTGTAAATTGGGCTGAATGCCATGTTTTGGGCCTTGTGCCAGTGCTATGTGGACCCGTAGGGGCCTTTTCTTATTATCCTCACTTGTTTTGATTGCAAATCTATACTCAGTCATGGTTATACCTATTTACTGCATAAATCAGATTTTATTACTCGGTTGTGATGCATATAAATGTTGTTTTGGGTTGAATACCCTATTTTCACTGAAATGCCAGAGTGGCTTGAGAGGTTTATGACTGAGTGAGGTCGAGGGCCTGATTTGTGAGGATATTTATGGGATCGGGCTGCACGCCACATCATGTTTGATATAGGCCGATGGCCTGAGTTATTTATACCATGATTTGACTTGATATAATGCTTGGACTGAAGGAGCCCCTCCGGAGTCTGTACACACCCCTAGTGAGCGCAGGTACCTACTGAGTGCCCAGTTCTAAGTGACTGGGAGGCATGCGTGATTGTGAGGTATGCCCGAGTGGCAAGAGTGATGGTGAGGTTTGCCCGAGGGGCTGTCTATGAGTGATGCTTTGCCCGAGGGGCTATTTATGATTTCATCATTTTTGCTCACCTTTGCATTTTTCCTCTGTTTGCAAAACTGTTGAAAAATATCCTTAAATGATTTTTACTAGAACTGGGTTTAAACGAGATATTTTGCTTCAAATCCTGATTTTTAAAGCATGAGGTATTTTATTGAGATTTCATGATATAAACGTTATATGCTTTATTGCTCGTCACTACTACTCAGTATTTATTTATTATTGTTACTTACTGAGTTCGCGTACTCAGGTTACTCCCTGCACCTTGTGTGCAGATCCAGGAGTAGCTAGACACGGTAGCGGTTGTTGATTGTTCTAGTTGCATATTTTCTTGGAGATAGTAAGGTAGATGTCTGGCGATCGTAGTCCCTGCTCTTTTCCCTCTTATCTTCCTCTAGTTATATTTAGCTATTTTCCAAGCTGTGTTAGCCTTGATATTGTTAGATAGATTATAGTAGATGCTCATGACTAGTGACACCCCGATGTCAGGATTTCCTTTCCGCACTATTATTTTGATTTGAACTCCTTTATGAAGGTTTTTATGTTAAATGGCCTTGAAATTTATCCTTGAAATAAAAACATCAGCTTGTTTTGGAAATGAGTCGGCTTGCCCAGTTCCACGATAGGTGCCATCACGACAGGGTTAGTTTGGGTCGTGACAGATAGGTATTAGAGCCTAGGTTACATAGGTCTCACGATTCATGAGTGGGTTTAGTAGAGTCTTGCGGATCGTTACAGAGACGTCTATACTTATCTTCAAGAGGCTTTAGATCCTTTAGGAAGATTCCACATTCGTGAATTCTTGTCATGCGAATCTGTTGATTCTAGTAACTAAACATCTGCTATTTCATTCTCTCACAGATGGTGAGGACTCGTACTACCGGTCAAGAGGGCCAGCCACCAGTACCACCAGCCAGGCCCGCGAGAGGCTGAGGCCACGGTAGAGGCCATAGTAGGGTCAGAGGTGCAGCCCGTACAACAGCTAGGGTAGTACTTGCAGATCCACCGGTTGTCCCAGATCAGGACCAGGTTCCAATTGTTGATGAACCAGCTCAGGCATCACCTGTGCCTATTGTGATTCCAGGCCTTCAGGAGGCCCTAGCTCAGATTCTGACAGCGTGTACTGGCCTTGCTCAACCAGTCTCTATCTCGACGGCCGTAGCCACTTCTCAGGACGGGGGAGGCACTCTAACTCCCGTTGCTCCCACACTCGAGCAGGTAGTTCAGGGACTTCAGACACCGGAGGCACCACCAGCCCAGCCTGTTGCAGTTGCTCAGGATTATGTGGTTCCTGCTATACCTGAGGATGATCAGCGTAGGTTGGAGAGGTTTGGGAGACTCCAGCTACCACCTTTCAGTGGCACGGAGAGAGAGGATGCTCAGGATTCTTTGGATAGATGTTAGAGGATACTCTGTACTGCTGGTATTCTGGAGACTTGTGGGGTCACATTCACTACCTTTCAGTTTTCTGAGGCTGCACTCAGATGGTGTGAGACTTACGAGAGGCGTAGGCCTATTGGCGCAACACCCCTTACTTGGCAGCAGTTCTCCGTGGTCTTTTTGGAGAAGTTCGTGCCTCGATCCCGCAAAGAGGAGCTGCACAGACAGTTTGAGCGGCTTTGCGAGGGTGATATGTCTGTGACACAGTATGAGATGCGGTTCTCTGAGTTAGCCTTTCATGCTATCTTGTTGGTTCCTATGGACAGGGAGAGGATCATGAGGTTTATTGATGGTCTCACTTATCAGCTACAGTTGCTCATGACTAGAGAGAGTGTTTCAGGTACTACGTTTGATGAGGTTGTTGACATTGCTCGGCAGATTATGATGGTTCGCAGTCAGGAGAGGGTTGAGAGGGAGGCCAAGAGGCCTCGTGGTCAAGGTGGATTCAGCGGTGCTCATTTTTGGGGTCAGTTCCACCACGGTGGGATGTTGTCATTTCAGATAGGCACAGTCAGCTCAGCCATTTCGTCGTGGTGCATCATCTGGCCATGGTTCTCATAGTTCTCATCAGGGCCACTCATCACTTAGTTCCCTTCCAGCTCAGAGTTCGTCCGGTGGTCCACTTGTTCCGGGCTCTTCCATGCCAGGTTCTTCTACCAGTCATCCTGGTGCTAGGGGTTCCCTTAGGTTCCCGCCACCAACACCAAGGAGTTGTTTTGAGTGTGGGAAGTTTGGGTATATGTGGAGGCATTGTCCTCGTAGTCATGGAGGTCTATCTCAGCAGAGGAGTCAGCCTCTGACTTCAGCACCAGTTACGTCACCACCCGCACAGTTAGCTCGGGTGGAGGTTAGTCAGCTAGGGGTTGCCCTAGAGGGGGAGGCAGATCAGGGGGTGGCCAGGCCCATTTCTATGCCCTCCCTGCCAGACCAGATGCTATTACTTCAGATGCTGTGATTACATGTATTGTCTCCGTTTATCACAGAGATGCCTCAGTATTATTTGACCCTGGTTCATCATATTCATATGTTTCTTCTTATTTCGCCCATTTTCTGGATTTACCTCGTTATTCTTTAGTTTCGTCTATTCATGTATCTACTCCTGTAGGCAATACTATTATTGTGAACCGCGTATATCGGTCATGTGTGGTGACTATTGGGGGTCTAGAGACCCAAGTGGACCTTTTACTGCTAAGTACGGTCGACTTTGATATGATATTGGGTATGGATTGGTTATCACCATGTCATGTTGTTCTAGATTTTCACGCTAAGACAGTGACGTTGGCTATGCCGGGAATTTCGAGGATTGAGTGGAGCAGTTCTGTAGATTATGTACCAAGTAGGGTGATTTCATATTTGAAGGCTCAGCGCATGGTTGAGAAAGGTTGCCTATCTTATTTGACTTTTGTGAGGGATGTTAGTGCAGAGACTCCTGTCATTGATTCTGTTCCAGTGGTATGTGATTTTCCAGATATGTTTCCTGCAGACCTGTCGGGCATGCCGCCTGACAGGGATATTGACTTCGTTATTGATTTGGTACCGTGCACTCAGCCCATTTCTATTCCACTGTATCGTATGGCACCGGTGGAGTTGAAGGAATTGAAAGAACAGCATCAGGAACTCCTTGATAAGGGGTTTGTTCGGCCTAGTGTGTCACCCTGGGGTGCACCTGTTCTATTTGTGAAGAAAAAGGATGGTTCCATGAGAATGTGTATTGATTACAGGCAGTTGAACAAGGTCACAGTCAAGAACAAGTATCCTTTGCCTCGTATTGATAATTTATTCGACCAACTTCGGGGAGTGAGGGTGTTCTCCAAGATTGACTTGAGGTCCGGCTATAACCAGCTGAAGATTCGGGATTCAGATATTCTTAAGACATCTTTTAAGACCCGATATGACCATTATGAGTTTTTAGTGATGTCTTTTGGGCTGACCAATGCCCGAGCAACATTCATGCATTTGATGAATAGTGTATTCCAGCCTTATTTGGACTCATTCGTTATTGTATACATTGATGACATCCTGCTGTACTCTCGTAGCCAAGAGGAGCACGCTCAGCATTTGAGGATTGTATTACAGAGATTGAGGGAGGAGAAGCTTTATGCAAAGTTCTCCAAGTGTGAGTTTTGGCTCAGTTCAGTAGCATTCTTGGGACACGTAGTGTCCAGTGAGGGTATTCAGGTGGATCCAAAGAAGATAGAGGTGGTGCCTAGACCGTCCTCAGCCATGGAGATTAGGAGCTTCCTTGGTTTGGCTGGGTATTACCATTGCTTTGTGGAGGGATTTTCATCTATTGCATTGCCCTTGACAAAATTGACCCAAAAGGGTGCTCCATTCAGGTGGTCGGATGAATGTGAGGAGAGCTTTCAAAAGCTCAAGACTGCTTTGACCATAACTCCAGTGTTAGTTCTGCCATCATCTTCAGGTTCTTACACCATGTATTGTGATGCCTCGAGTATAGGCATTGGTTGTGTTTTGATGCAGGAGGGTAGGGTGATTGCCTACGCCTCACGCCAGTTGAAGACCCATGAGAATAACTATCCTGTCCATGATCTTGAGTTAGCAGCCATTGTTCACACCTTGAAGATTTGGCGTCACTATTTGTATGGGGTTCATTGTGACATCTATATTGATCACTAGAGTCTGCAACATCTGTTTAAGCAGAAGGATATTAACTTGCGTCAACGGAGATGGTTGGAGCTTCTTAAGGACTATGATATCACTATTTTGTTCCATCTAGGGAAGGCCAATGTGGTGGCCGATGCTTTGAGTCACCGGGCGGAGAGTTTAGGGAGTTTAGCATATCTTCCAATAGTAGAGAGACCTTTAGCATTGGATGTTCAGGACTTAGCGGGCGAGCTTGTGAGATTGGATATTTTGGAGCCTAGTCGGATATTGGCTTGTGTGGTCTCTAGGTCTTCTCTTTATGACCGTATTAGGGAGCGTCAGTATGATGACCCCCACTTACTCGTTCTTCAGGACAGGGTTCAGAGAGGTGATACTAGGGACGTGACTATTGGTGATGACGGCGTGTTGAGGATGCAAAGCTGAATTTGTGTGCCTAATGCAGATGGGCTTCGGGAGTTGATTCTTGAGGAGGCCCACAACTCGCGGTATTCCATCAACCCGGGTGCCCCGAAGATGTACCGGGATTTGAGGTAGCACTATTGGTGGAGGCGGATGAAGAAGTATATAGTTGGGTTTGTGGCTCGGTGTCTCAACTATCAGCAGGTTAAGTCTGAGCATCAGAGGCTGGGTGGCTTGCTTCAGAGATTAGAGATCCTATAGTGGAAGTGGGAGTGGATCACCATGGACTTTGTAGTTGGGCTCCCATGGACTTCGAGGAAGTTCGAAGCTATTTGGATTATTGTGGATCGGCTGACCAAGTACGCGCACTTTATTCCAGTTGGTACTACTTACTCTTCAGAGCGATTGGCTGAGATTTACATCTGAGAGATTGTTCGCCTGCATGGTGTTCCAGTTTCCATCATTTCAGATAGGGGCACTTAGTTTACATTGCAGTTTTGGAGGCAGTGCAATGAGAGTTGGGTACTCAGGCTGAGTTGAGCACAGCTTTTCACCCTCAGACGGATGGGCATTCCGGGTGCACTATTCAGATATTGGAGGACATGTTGCGCGCTTGTGTCATTGACTTTGGGGGTTCATG